>VDFB02315318.1:0-40339 GCA_007258455.2 Sequoia sempervirens | reverse complement strand
TGATTCAACTTCTATTAAAGAGGTTAATGTTGGTAGTCCTATCAAGAAGGTTGATGGTGATCATGTAGAGGAGTATGATCCCCATTGTTGGAATAATGCTCTCTATGAAGATCCTCCTCAAGATTTGCAAACATGTTATGGCCCTGGCTTTAAACTTGTCTCTAAATATGGCTATGGGCATAAAGGTTGTGGGCATAATGAACAAGGAATGCAAGTCCCTAGAGAACGTGCACCTCGTGAGTGTAATTTGGGGCTTGGTTTCTCAAATGAACAATCTAAATGGAAGCCATGGTTGAATGACATGAATTCTACTCAATCTCGTTCTCTTGGATTGATTCATCCTCCATTGTCTTCTATCTCCATGTCTTCTTGTGAGTAGTCGAGTCTTTCTCCACAAGAGAAAGGTTTACTTCCTACTCATTCTTTACCTAAGCAAGAGTGTATTTTTTTGAAGATTCTAAAATCCCACTTGATTACTCTTCCTTCTCCTACACGTAAGAAATTTCATAAGCATGATAAAGAAAAACATTATTTTTGTGCATACCATCAAGTGCCTATACATTCCACTAGTGAATGTAAGGGCTTGAAGGATAAAATACAACAACTTTGTGATTCAGGTGCCATCACTCATTTATCTGTTGATGCACCTGCCTCTTCTTCAAATGACAACTGATATTGAGGTTTGCCTCTATCCTATATGTTCTAAGTATCTTTAATGGTTTTCCTCCCCTATATGTTGGGGGCAGTGATAACTTGTTTTGGAGATAACTTGTTCTCCTCCCCTGTATCTTCCATGGTTCTCCTCCCCTGTATGTTGGGGGCAGTGATAACTTGTTTTGGAGATGTGTGTCCTTATGAGGACCCCCTATTTTCTCTTTATCTTTCAATTGGAGTGTCCCCTTAAGTGGGCCTCTTGCTGTCTTGAAGGGTTCTCGAGGGACCCCCTTTGAAATTTTTTATCTCAAATGAATTCTATGGCGTCTAGCTTGGGAGTAGCCTAACTAGATCCATTCAAACTTACCTTGCAAGACCGGAAGCACCTGTGAGGACCCAATTTGACTTTGCAGAGTCCCCTACATCAAGCTTCCTTTAGGAGAGAGTACCTGGGGTGCCTTCTTTGCAATTCTGAGGACCTACAAAGTGCTTTCATCCTATGGGATCTATTCACTATTGGTCTATGGGCCTTCAATGTAGTTTGTTCAACTTTGTAGGAGAGAGTACCTATAGAGCCTTTTGTTCACCTTCCGTAGGTTTGCAGATTTGTGATGCATTTGTTCAACTCTTCTTGGGTCTGAAGACCTATGGATCCATCTCTCTTGGAATTCTCATTCCTTTCTAGCTTCTCCATCTCTCTCTCTCTTAAATTATCTTTCTTCTCAATTGTGTATATCGGATCGAAGATCTGCATCTTCTTCATCCTGAGTATATGCCCTTTCTCTCTTTAATATTGGTTGCTTCCCTAACTTTTGGGTGCATTCTTCTCTTGAAGCAACCAATCCTTACATTCTTCTCTCCATTTAAGAATTCTTTTGTGTGTTATTTCTTAATTTGGGAACGACACATAGTATCGAGACAACCTTTTACATTGAGGTCTCTTTTACTTTGCTAACTCAAATCCTTTAGTTTGTTGTGTGCCTGTGTGTATGTTTTTTTATATATTCTAACCCCATGATGTAATGGTTTTTATGTTCTAACATTCTTGTCTTGTGCAGGTATTTCTTGTCTAATGTGTTTTTTTGTAGGTCTTCAGCCCAGGGGCATGCTTCCTTGGTTTGGAGAGTTATCTTCTTCCTCTACAATATCTTTTTGGTATCATGATGTTATTTATGTTTAGTAGATTTCTGTTAGTGTGCATATTAGTGTAGATTCATATGCCCGCTAAAGTGGGGGCAAAGTGTAATGTCATAAAATTGCACCCCTTGCAATTTTACATGCATTCTTGTGCCCACTTTAGTGTCCACTCCCTTAGCATTTGTCTAGGCTCATTTTAGCCCTTACATCAGCATTTTTCCCTTCTCAAGATGCTCAGGACCCCTTTTCAATAGCTACCTTCGTGCGTCAACTTTGCGTCAAACCTTGTATTTTTCTTGTTCATGTCGTTTTGTAGTGTGATGTGTCTGGACACTAGCGTGCTGCTTAGATGTCTTGGATCTACTTAAACATCTTGGATCCACTTAGACATCCTAGATCCACTTAGACATCCTTGATCCGCTTAAACGTCCACAATCTGCTTAAACATCCACAATCTGCTTAAATGTTTGTGATTCGCTTAAACGTCTGTGATCCACTTAAACATTTGTGATATGCTTAAACGTCTGTGATCCGCTTAACCATCCGCACCCAGACATATGCTCGCCGTACTAGCATCTCATGACATTTCAACGTTCAAATGACTATTTTTTAGCATGTTTTCCACTTGTCACTTACCTTTGTCGATGGTAACTGCCCAAGATGCCTTGTAATGGCTCAAGAAGCTTCTTTCCCTCCCTATTATCTCTTTTAAAAGCTATCTTTCAATCCATTTGGCTTTCTTCTTGATTTCTCCCTCTTGGACACACTCTCTTCTCTTGCTCTCTTGCTTGCACAACTCTCTATAGCTTTTTACAACACTCAAGCTCTCAAGTTTTGACAACACTCTTTGCAACTCTCTTGGATCTCACAGCTTTGTCTCTCTCCTTGGCTTCCTCAAGCCTTACAAGTGATATCTATCAAGCTTATCTCATATCTTTGAGCATCTTGGGATTTCTCACATCCCCTCTCTAAGCATTTTACTATTTTTTCTATCTATCTATCTTGTGATACGGGTTCTCCTCCTTGAGCGAGGATTGCTTTTATCACTCCATATTTGCTTGCTTTGTTCACTTTCTCTATCTATTTGGTTGTCCATGGAGGTGGGAACACCAAAATGGTGGTTTAACTAAAGAAAACCTTTATACAGCCCCAACATTTTTCCCTCGATCTTATGTGTGCAGGTGTTGAAGATATCTACTTGTTGGAGGCTTCATCACTTGCGTTATTGTGAACATTTTCTCTCTCTATCTTCTTTAGTTCTAACATTTACATTCTACTTAATTTACTTTACTTTATTTTAGATTTGTTGTTCTTTGTTACTCTCACATTCCAAGATTTCCAAGCAGTTAGAGAAGTAGTCACTTTGTGTATTATGGGACATTCTCAGTTTTCTATCCATACGAGACTCCAGAGCACATTTGGGACTCTGGCGCACCACGTTGTCATCCATTTTTCGTGTTGTCATCCTTTGACTGAAGACTTGCTAGTTTGTCCAAAAAACCTATGTGATTTTACTCCTTCGAACTCTAGAACTCTCGTTTTGTTCTTTGAGGTAGTTTAGGGTAGTTCACCCATTGAGATTCTCTTGAGAATAAAGAGACTCGGGAGTAGCAAATCCCCCTTCTCTATAGTTGCAATTTAGGTTAGGAGATTCTTTTTTTATGCTGGAAGAAAATCCAACCATAGCCAACTCTAAATTGCCCTTTCAGGCTCTGCTCACCCATTCTCATTACTTGGAAATTATGTTATGTAAAACATTATACTTAAATTTTGACTTGGATGTTGCTACAATAGGTTCTCAATTTTGATGATAATATTTTACCTTGTTCATGGATATACCTAGCAATGATTATGCCTAGTTTAAATAATCTGTTTAGAAGTATAGATCTTGGATATCTACCTAGAATTAATCCTTCAAAATTCAAATAGTAACATAGCAGTTGCCTTCTCTCTCTCTCCTCTCAACATAGGTAATTCTAATCACAACTAAGAAGCATAGACAAGTGAACTATTTGACAAAATACCTCTAGAAATGACATTGTAGTTGGGTATGTCAAAATGGGAGGTGGAAAGACCTCAAAAATTTGGGAAACAAATTAGGTGGTATGAGTAAGTAGCACAATTCTATTGTTGTTGCTATAGTTGTTGGTTGGTAATCAGCATTTCTTCAATTGCCTTCTAAAATTTATCCTACCCTATTTGTAAGTGGTACTAGAAATGATTTTGCTCAGAAAATAACATAACAGCAGCAAATTTTCCTTGAAACCATCCTTGTTATGCCATGAGTTGATGATCCACTTGAATAAGTGAAGTTATTTAATTGAACTACTTATGATAACTTTATATGTTAAACCAATTCAACTTCGTATAACTTGCACTAAGGAAGAAACAAACATAATAAAACTAAGGAATGGTGAGATAAGGTTCATATAACTAGATCACATCTTAGGTAAAGAGGTGTTCACTGATAAGATAGTCAATACTAGTGAAAACGGATAAATACTATCTTAAAATGAGAAATCTATCATATACAAGATTATACCTTGCAAATAAATAAATTTATGTTTTTACCTTTTGGGATGGAAATCAATGGGCATCATAGGTTACCAATGGGGAAAGGGTTAGTTAATCCCACCTCCAATCCGAATGAGTTTAGGAGCGAGTAATGCTTCATCTATATACACTTTTCGAAGTCCATTCATGGCTATATTTAAACTTAAAACAATTACAATACCTTTTGAGCCAAGGAAAATGGTAGTAGCAAACCATCATTGAATGGGTAGTGTGTTGACTACCTTATCAACTTTTGCGAGGTGAGAATAGTTACCTCCCTTTGGTTGAGTAACAACCATACAATCTGGGAATGAATGGATTTTGGAACCCTACCTATATCACAACACCAAATGGGTAGTGAGCATTGAGGTGGTTGAGTTCAAAACCTAGTTATTCCGAGTTAGAAACCTCTCTTCTAATTATAGTGCTAAGTTGGGTGCAAGCGCTAACTTTTATAGCAACAAATGGAATAGGACCCTACGACGGTATAGGTAGAGGTGGTAATCCTCTAATACATAGGCTATTCCTATCCAGTTGAGGTGATCACCAATGGAAAAATCCTACGACCCGCTCAAAGATAAGCTTATCCATGCTCAAGATTAACAAGAATCAATGAGCATATTGTGCCAGCAGACTATTAGCCATACCACTTGGATAGCGGGATAGACTCCGCCAGGATCATGTGGGCCTTGTGGCTAGTAGCATGTTGGCAATGCATACCTCGTCTTACTAGAAGTTTGGGAAAATTTTGCCAAGAGCATGTGGGCCTTATGGCCAGCGACATGTCGATGATGGACATCCAGAGTACGCTAGAGGTTTGGATGGCTTCCACTAGTAGGATGTGGGCCATAAGGCCAACAGCATGCAAGCAATGGACCACCTTGCTTGCTTAGTCGTCTGATGGACTCCATGAAGAGAATTTCTAATGAAGTTATAATGTAGGTAACAAGTTGAGCATACCTCGTAGCATTTATGTGGTATAATCTAATATAATGTTGGTATCTTAGTTACAAATGGCTGGAACACCCTGGGTAGATGGTCATTAGGAAGTTGACCTTACGTGCAACAAGCTAGTATAATTGTCAACTCTCTTACCCCAAGCCACATAATCTACTTGGAGTGGTGGATAGGGATTATATCCACTTGGAGATATCATATTGCACCCCTAAGACAAACTAAGGCAGGATGAAGACATGGAGTCCAAATGACTTTGCAGAACAATTATGGTAAGTTTTAGGTAATGTGAAATGGGATTACTCCATTGGCTTTTTCTATGCTAAATCATTGGCATTAATGGATTGACTGGTTATATCCATGAATGGTTAATGAATTTGTTGTTGGAAATAAACTTGTATTGTTGACAATGGTAGTCAATTAATCCTTGATATCATGATTGTAATGTTGTCAAAAAAAAAAAAACTATGCTCATTTTCTAGATCTAATTGGAGTTATAAATTCAAGGTTTCAAGATTTCTTCAATGGATTTGTCATGAGCAAAACAAAAGAGTTTCATCAAAATCGTTTAAAAATCATTTTTAGTTCAAGCTATTTTTGCTAACTTTTTTTGAAAAAATAATCATATTTAAATAAATTTATTTTTAAGGGGCAATTGTTTATGTGACCTATTTTCAAAAAGAATCTATTCCTAGTTGATAGGTATATTTATCATAAATCTATTTTAAAGTTTAATAGTTGGAGACATAATTATATATTAATTTGTTTTGATAGAAATGTTAACTTTTATTTATTTTTTATACAAAATTTTGTAAAACCTTAAAAAATAAATATCATTTGCACTTAAAATATTCAATGATAATTTAATGTCTAACTGTTATTAAAATTGTTGTTTAAAAGTCTTAGAGAAAAAATATATGGAATTTGGTATCTCTATTTTGTTGTTTGAATTATTGTTTGAACTCTTTACGATCTTGTGTATGTTGTTTAGATTAATCAAATTGTTTTACCTTGAAAATTGCAAGCTTTGTATTGCTCACTTCAATGAAGCATGTTCATTTGTTTTTTATTTATTTTTCTTAGAAGGTTTTGTTAAACTTCATCTACATATATTTTTAATTAAAAAAATTATTTCTATTTTTGTTAAAATTGTTGTTCAAAAGTTTTATAGAGTGAATAAAATTTTGCATGTTAGTTCTACTTCTTAAATTATTATTCAAGCTTTTTACGATCTTGTGTGTTTTCTTTAAGTGAATAAAATTGTATTCCTTCAAAATTGCAAGTTTTCTATTGCTAATTTTTGTATGCAATTTCCTTCAAATTTGTTAGCTTGATCTTGTGTATATCATTTGTACAAAACAATTCAATTTATGTTATACTTACATTTTTCAGTCTCTACTTTAGGTAAAAAGAGTGAGCATTTACTAGTTGTTATAGGTTGTTTGCTTTAAATTGAAAAACATAAAAGCTTCTTTTATTGAACAGAAGTGTTGATAAATCTTGTGCTTTGTCCAAGAACTAAAAGATAAGAAATTATTTAACTTTTTTTAAATGGATGGTCAAACCCCAAGAATAAAATTGTGCATCTAGAAATCAAATCCTTAGGTTTTAAGGTTTTGTTTTCATTTTATGTTACATGAAGCTTCCCCTTCCAATATGATGAAAGGTTTATCCTCCCATGTTTAATTTTATAATGCACCAAACATCCTTGTCCTAAAATTAAAAAATAGGCAGTTATTTAGTTTTTTTCAATAGATTTTCAAAACCCCAAGAACTAAATTGTACATAGAAGCCACGTCCCTATGTTTTAAGGATTTTGTTTTTTGTTAGAGAGAACTCTCCCTTCCAATTTGAAGAGAGGTTTATCCTCACATCCTGTTTTGTTTTGTGTTGCACCAAAAGACACAAATTAAAATGTCAACAAAAATTTAAATTTGTTAATTTTTGAAAATAATTATGTCCCTAAAAGCTTGTTGTGAAAGGGAATTGTCCACATAACATTCTCTTATTTGTCAATATATTAACTATGTTACCCTAAATGTAAAGTAAATCCTTCAATTTCACATTAAGGGGGATGTTGGAAATGTTAATATCGTACAGTGCAAATTTCACTTAAATAAACTAAAACCTATTTTGAATATGGAAACAATGCTCACCATTTCCAAGGTTATTTACAAGAAAGCTAGGCAATTTTCTTTCAAATATTATCCTTCACAATGTTGATATCAGGGTCACATTCAACTTACCCGGCAATGGCACAGCAAACCAAAGTGTAATTCAATTACAATAGGTTTAGAACGGAAAATACATAAAGACGCTAAAATACTCATAAAAGCATGGAGAAAAAAAGTGCAAATGTTATTAATGGTTTATAAACAAAAACCCATTGCCTGTTAAAGTTTTTTGAACTGCATGCGTTCTACGCGCATTTGTTTTGCAAAAAAAAAATCCCAGTTTGATCCTGTTTTGACTGGGGTTGACTGGTCTATTGAAAATAACGAGCCACCCAGGTCAGACCAGCATGGCATCTGTTTAAAATGCAGATACTTGTGTGTTTTTCCCATCTTCTGCGACTATGGTTAATATTACTACATTGTGGCTTGAATCCCTTATCTGCTACTCTTGTGGAAGCATTTTTTATGCTGCTATTTGAATTTTTGCTGAAAGTTACGGTATTCCAAAAAAAAATCAAACTTCAAAAGTTCAATAAAATAAAATAGTCTAAGTTGTTGCCCAGATAGCAACAAAAATGTTTATAAAACAAAGTCTTGATTAAGCCGGAGATAGCTGCTAAAAGTAGAGCATGATTATTTAAATTAATATCTTGGAAGTTAATTTAATTAACCTGTTGATCAAAAAACGAATCTTGAGGTGACTGAATCTTAATAGTTAAAACAGAAAATGCATTTGCGGTAAATTTTATTTCAAAAAATTTGAACATTGGAGAGAATGCTATCCATGTCATGACAGAAACACATCATAACATAGTTTCCAATCGATTGTCAGTCAAAATTAAGCTTTATGCCACTGGGTTATACAAATGTGGATGATAGCAACAAAAGACGCTGGAAAATGGTCATTAGAACTAGCAAAGCTCATCAAAGAATCAAAGCAGCACCATATGCTTGCGGTTATAACATGTATATAAGTAAAATATTAAAATTCCTTAAAAAGTTTAGCTGACTTACATCAAAATGTTTATCAGCCTCACGGTAAAGATCCCTTAAGTACATTTGCTGCACCTTTCAAGTTTAAGTGTTAATAAATAGTTACTAAGATAATTGGTGGATAACATGGTGCTTTAAACGTTACCACCTTGTATCTTTTTATAAAGCACCTTATGGGATACTCAAAGATGTAAGATTGAGGGTATCAAATTAGACCCTAAACTTGATCAAATTATATCAGATTGTATATATATAGTTATAGTATATGTTTGAATGGCAAATCAAATATGCAATGACAGCCAACGAAATTATAACCACCCAACACTATATGCATTACTGGTTAGCAAAAGCCCACCCTACCTAAGTTCCTAGTTTGTTTCACTGTTACGAAGAAATAGTGTGAGCTTAGATTTAAAATCAGGAGGAAAACGGACAGGACGATAGCTTTTATCAAGACAAACAACTGTGGCCTTCGCCTCCAACACAGGCTGCAGGAGAAAGCTCTATGTTAGTACACAGCTCAAATTTTTGATATACTAGAAGCTTTTGCTCAAAACATAAACTGTCATTCTGCTAAACAACTCCATGACAATCAGCTAACCTTTTCCTAAAATCAAGTCATATAAATCATCAATCAGAACGAGGCATATGCAAACCCCAATTAAATAAAATATCTTTTCAAACTTGATTTTTATTATAAAATTTGGGATAAATTAGAATGCAGAATAGAAGACTTACTTCCCTGTTGGGCAACTTATAGACGAAGTGATCAAAAAAAAGACGAACAGCAGATGAACTGGAAATTCTCGCAGCAACTACAAAACTATCACCAGTCTGGCTGTGTAAAGTAGCACCATTAGTCATTTTTTGAATGTATTGCTCTGCTTCTCTGCTATTTGAATTCTGATCAACCTTTTTATCTTTGTTTCAAAAAGGAAAAACAATATGGAGAATCCACTTTTTTCATTTTAAACTGAAAGATTGAAATTTCTCCTAAGTATCTATTATTTATTTTACCGAACTAGTGACTAAGCTAATCCTTGTGATCTTGCAGCTCAAAAATTTTAATATTTTGACTGAAATTTTAACATCAGTTTTGAAATCAAATATTTTTAAGACATTAATTTAACATCAAATAACAAAGATAGGAAGAACAAAAAAGAAACTGTCATTATATTTTAACAAAATTACTTTTGCCAGTACAAAATAGAAGAGAGATTGATACAGAACATATGCAGTCTAAAACACATACTAGGACTTAAGTAAAGGGCTTCTTTTACAAAACCAGCAAGCTAGAGGGGTATTGACTGCTCTCTCCAGAGTCCAGACAGCTTAGACTAAGCAATTTAAATCCTTAAAAGATTTTAGCAAATGAAATTAAAAACTCCAATTTTTTTTGGTCATTAAGTGATAAATTGCCTTCCCAAAATACCAGTCTGTTAATTCACCTGTAAATTGGATTTTTCCCTGATAATATATGATTATTCAACAGTCTTCTTTTAGTTTCAAGCTTTATAGAAGATGCTAAAATTATTGAATTTGTAGCAAAGTTCATTATTGTTTCCGATTAAGGTGCAAGTAAAAATTGTCAAATAAAAAGTGAGACTAATAAACATTAGTTTCCACCAAACGCCTAAAATGAAACCATGTCATATTCAGGTAAAAGGCCTGCAGAACTTCCATTTGGTTCATGCCTAAACAAGGATCCTGAGAATGCCATGAGTTTGTTTCAGATCTGAAACATCAATGTTCTTTGAATCAAAGGGGTCACACTGGACCTATTACAGAACTATGAGAATCTACCTTTTTTAGGATCTATGATTTCTGCAGGAAGAAACTTGAATTGACATTTGTCGGTAACAGTGCATTGTTAGCTTCTAGTTGCGATGGCACTCCCATTGGGAACCTAGTCCAATCATCGCGCCAAAGCTGAAGTGACCTATCTAGGCATCAAAACTGTGTATGACAAAGGATTTAGAAGAGTTTGGGTCGAGGGGGACTCCCTTAACATAATTAACTGCTTGCTTGGCACTTCTAATCCTTGCTGGACAGTCGAGCATTTGATTGCTGACTCCCATGCAATCATGTATCGGTTTAATCAAGTCCACATCACCCACATTTATAGAGAAGGTAATTCTCTTGCAGACTTCTTTGCTAGTGAAGGGGATAATTTAATGACAGCCAAAACGTGGGATGGGTACGACTCTGTACCTGAGAGTGCTCTGTCATTACAGCAATATGATATCCAATACAAGCCTTGAGATTTGGCGTGGCTGGGGTGCAATCATCTCCTACCTTCTCCCATGCTTTTTGGGCATTTTAGTGCCCCTTCCCAAAGCCCTTTCTAAAAATGGTTTCATTGTGAATGGTAAGTTGAGTTTCTGGCATAAGTTTGGAATTTTCTAGAAAGGATGAGGGGTGATCACAATCGGGTGCAGCCCATATCCTGTGACAGGTGGAGAAACAAACCAAAGGTCTAGCGGATTTTAGAGGAAGGAGGGCTTACTCCTTACATGGAAAGGCTACATGGTTTCGACCATGAAGCCACCAGCACCTTTGTTCATGGATGGCACAATCAATTCCTTGATTGTTAATGGTGTTGCTTTCCCCATCACTGAAGAATTTATTGCGCAGATAACAAGCCTGAGCTTGGATGGAAGAAAGTGAAATATACCAACCAAATTTTTCTTTGAAATTTCATAACACAAACATCAATCCGCCAAGAGATTAGCGTTAGCTTCCAAAAATGATGATTAATTTAAAGAACTCAATGCCAAGAATGTTCACCAAGATCCTTCAAAAGGCGAGGTGATAGCATATGGCGGAGTAAACAACTAAAACTGAAAATGAAACTCAACTGGAAAGCTAATAGGCGGTGAACCAGCCATGAAGAGTCCGCATTACCACTTATTCAGTGTAGGGGGATAAACAATACAATGCAAAGTAATTCATCCGCTTAGCGGGCATCCACTCCACGGTGGGGATTCGCCACTTACAAAAGTGGGTGATTGAAAGAAGATACAATATTAGATTTTTCCACATTGGCGGTAAACCATCCAGAGGTTAAAGTGTTTGCAAATAATTCACAAGTAAATGCAGCAAATAGAATGACTAGATTAGTACTACTAAATCACAGCCTTACAATGTAACAAATCTGCAATTTACAAGTGTTACAATAATAGAATCAATGCAAACATTTGAAGAATGATTATTTCAGTATTCAATCTTCTCAATCACCAAAATGTAAGCCAAAATCTGAATGATTAGCAATCTGATATAAATAAACAGCAGACTGAAATTGTTAACCAGCAAACTGTATCACACCCAAAATGCTCAAAACTCTCTAAAGATACCTCTAAAAGACCTGAGATGAATTGCAAAAGTATTCCAAGATGTTGGCGCCCAATTTCCAACTCACAAACTACATCAAAGCTCATTAAACAATTATACACAAATTCCAAGGCAACCTCAGCATGGTACGGCCTCCAAGAGGGGCGATTTTCACTTTAAAAATCAGAAACTTCAAATTAAAATCTGCAAACTCCTAGGATGAGTCGCCTTTGGCATAGAATCAATATGAGCAATTACCCAAAACCAAAATAAAATCATATGAAGAGCTGTATATAAAAACCTCCTTCAGCCATGAAATAACCAGCAAACACAAACTGGAAATTATTACCAAATTCTTCAACTTTGAAGCTCAATATGTACTTCTGGATGAAGCACACTCTCAATCAACCTTCTAGGGAACCATAGTTTCGGGCCAAAAATTTGCTAAGCTTTCCCTTAGCCAGATTATGGATTTCAAACCAGCAACATAACTTTACAATATTTTCCAAAGATGAGAATGAATGAGCAAGGCCTCAATAAATAAGCTTCAAATGGCAAATGAAACACTCTCAATTCCAAGAAGTTGAATCACTTCAACTTCCAAAAGGGACGCCACTACAACCATTCACTTTATTTTGAAATAATAAAATATTATTCATCTTCCTTTTTTGGTGTCCATTTCAAAATGCAACAATAAAGCATTTATTAAATCATTAAATGCTCAACTTGACCCCTTAATGTCCCCTCTTTAAAACAACTTGAAGTCATCAAGCCTAGGCGTGGGGTACAACTTAAAAACATGAAATTGACTAAGTATAAAACTCTGTCCAAGGAGATAACCAAAACCAATGTCAATACTGAAACTGATGGATTGCCAAAAATAGCATGATGACCTGAGCTGAACTGTTGATGATGCCACTGCCAAAATTAGACTTACTAAAAATAGCCAATACCAAAAATAGTAAGTTCACCTCAAAACCAACAGAAAGCTGAACTGAGCTAGAAGCAAGACTTACTAAAAGTGGAAACCCTAAATTTGCACATCTGAGTAGCCTACGGATTTCTAGAAATAGGCTAAATCCAAATGAGGAGCGTAGGGCTAAATTGGGGACATTACAGAAAGTTTTTTGAGTGGAAGGGCAATGAGGGTGTGATGGAGCAGTTCTTTAAGGACGATGAAAAGTAGCAGATTGTAAAGCTTGCCTCCTGGGGCTATGACCACTTATTAATCAAGGCCATTTGGGCTGAGGTGGCGGAGGTTATTATGAAGTACATAACCCTGGATGGTTGTTTCACTACCATCCTGGGGTTTCATTTCACTCTACTAAATCACTTCCGTCATAAGTTGCATGCCTCCTTTTCGTTTTTCCTGCTTTGCTCTCTGGAGACTTCAATCTATGCCCATTTGAAGAATCCCCGCACTCCTCTTCATGAGGGTCTGATTCTCCTCATAATGGAGTATGTTAAGGTTCACTCCCTGGCTAAAACGATAAAGGCAAAGACCCTTTTCCTAGGGTTGTTAAACACCCTACCACAGAGTCTACTACTAATGATGAGGAAGAAGAGGAGTGGAAGGTGGATGAAGACGCCATTGAGGTTTCCTCATCTCCCTCTTCAAACCCGCTGCCACAAAATAGGGAATCTAGTAGCAAGAGGAAATATGTGCCCAAGAAGAAGTCCAAGAAGAAGGCGGCTAGCCCCTGAGATGAAGATGATGTTGGATACGAGATGGGTGAGGAGGAAGTGCCTAGGCCTCCCAAGAAGTCTAAGAGTGAGGAGGAAGCTTCTCGGTCGCCTAAGATGTCCTCAGTGAAATCCAAAAAGCAAGGGGTCCATCCCCATGACAAGGATATTGGTGGGTATGAGACGAGGGAAGAGGTCACCTGGACTTCCAAGAAGCCAACGCCCATGCCAGTCAGGAAGCAAACTACTACGCCCCAAGGTGTTTGTTCGGGTGATTGTGTGACGGATGTTGAAGTCCAATCTTTTCCTCATCCTGAAGATGTAGTTTTGGTTGGCAGCCTGGAAATGAATGTGGATGCAGTTTCTTCTCAGCCTACTGCTAAAGACAAAGGTAAGGAGAAAGTTCCAAATAAAGGCACGAAGTCAGATATTTTGAAGGACTCTGAGAGGTTTGACCCCTTATCTGCTGATTTCTCTTACTTGGATAAGGAGAACCCCGATATGATGACCCATTTGTCCATGGCCAAAATTGGAGCTGCTTGTAATTTTAGGGTGGCGAAATGGGTCCTTACTAAATTCAATAAGGTCAATATTAAAATCAGAAGCCTCAAGGAAAAATTTCAAAGTATGCCCAAGGGTTCTACTTTTGATCTTCTTATTGAAAGAATTGTGGATTTGGAAAGTTCTGTTTCGGACTTTCAGTCTGAGTGTGTTAATCGGTTGCAAGAATTGCAGAACAAAGTGGCTGCGCTGGACAAGGACATTCAAAAGCTCTTTGAGATTCTCTGAAGATTTTAGTGGAAAAAATGAGCACCCTTAGGGAGCACTAGATGGCGGAGTACCAAATGAGAGCACTTCCCACTAAGGAAAAAGGAAAGAACCATGGGAATGAGGGTCCAAGTGCTAGAACAAGGGCTAGCCTCAAGAAATCCTTTGAAGAGGAAAAGCAGGAGCTACTGTCCATGGTCAACCTCCACTACAACCAGGAGTTGGAGGTTTGCTAAAACTTTAAAAGAAATGAGATAGTCTTGTTGTGCCTCTCTATGTAATCTTTTAGTTCGCTGTTGTGTGACTGTTTTTTGGCTGCTGTTTGGCTGCTAGGTTCTCTATGTTATTTTTCGTCTTAGCAGCATTTTGTTATTTTGACATATTGTAAAGGGTTTCAGGTCCCTTCAAAACCTGTTTTTCCCTCTTAATCAAAACAGTGCATTGTTATATTTATATTGATTGTTATATTTATATTGACATTTCGAGCGAAGTACATTGGAAACTTCTTTTTGGTAGCTCACTCGAAACTTTAGTAAATAATAATGCAGTGTTATCCAGAAATATTGATTTAATCTTTTTCAGTCGTTTTGAAAGAGTCCCTTTCATTTGAAGCAACAAGACTTCAACTATTCTCAGAAACTCTTAGCTGACCTTTATCATGAATAATGAAAATTCGATGGTGACCCACAAGCAGAGTATTTGATTGTATATGTACAAATCTCTAGAGTCTAGACTGTCTGAATCAAGACATTTCCTCCTTCGTTCAGATTTCCCAAATCAGAAGCCTCATAAAAACTAAAAGTCAAGATACAAACAGGAAATCTACCTAACTAAAGATACCAACAAAGAAGTTATATGAAATAAAGGAAAACCTACATTGGATTAGAATCTCGCCTTAAAGATAAGGTAAAATTCAACAAAATCCTTAACATGAAGTGGGCTTGTCACATGCCCACACATCCCTCATGATGAGACCCAACAAAAGGATTTACGAATAACCCATTCGACTCATGCCACTCTAGCTGATAGTATGCTAGGTGATGGCTCGTCTCAAACACGTCTTAGGACTTTGCCCAAGGAGGTCGCTATCTATATAAAGGCCTGTTTTGTTTCGCATGCTTGTGAAGCATAATGTTCTGTATCATGGTACAAAAGGACAGAGACTTAACAACTATGATTGCAATTTTAGCACAAGGTATATTCAAATAATACTGCTATCTGTACTACTGAATTGCAATACGAGCAGAACATGAAATTCAGAAAACTATCAGAATACTAAGTCCCATATGTAATATTTATGAAATCAGTGATGTGTGCGCAAAGATTCAGAAGCCTGTGCTCCAAATGAGTCAAGAATTATTATGGCACCGAGTGGTAACAGCTGGCTTTTGGTGGTGATAAAATTAGCCTCGTTTTGCTCTTCTTGATTAACATCTGAAGATTGTTGGTCTCTGTTTATTTGACAATAATAGTACCAAACTTTCCATATAATTATTTAGACTTCACCAGAAGGCAGTCACATGAAGTTCTGGGTGAAAGTGCCCACAGGGCTGGGTGTGCTTTCTCTTGCTGGTCAATTTGATGGAGACTGCTGCTGCAGGTTTTGGATGGAAGAGATTCAACCATCATATCCATCTAGGTTGAAGCAGCACCTAAGCTATATGCCAGAGTAGATTCACCAAACACCAGCCGTTCACCAGCCAAATCAGGAATCAAACCCAAAGGCATTTACTATTGTAAGGCATCAGATACTTGGGACTCCAAAGGACTGTCTTTTCTGTTTAGCACAAAACAAAATCTAACAATATAATTTCACACTTCAATAATCCAAATTCCATTTCATACAATGATTCTCATTACTAGATCTGGATTCATCTCAAACAAGGAATAATCATCAATACTTGGGCCTAATCTTAAGACAAGGAAACTAATCTCAGACAAGCAAAGCTTAATCATTTTCGGGGGCCCAGTAAATACACAGAACGTACCAAAGTAGCCCCCATTTCAGAACATGAGGAAGATTACCAAAATTGCCTCCTCTCTGAACACACAATATACTAGAACCAGGCTTCATATCAAGACAAAGAATAACCAAACTGGGCCCCCACTTGGTAAACAGAATATAACATAGCCAGGCTCTTATCTCAGGACAAGGAAGAATGCTAGATCTGGGCTCCTCCTTGAGATGCAAAATACAATTGCCCCAAGCCCCATCTGGGACAAGGTATGAGCCCTTTTTTAGGTCAGGGAATCATAGAAATTATTCAAAGCCATTACAACAGCATCAATGCCACAATAATCTCATTCAAAAGAATTTAGTTCATCACAATTTTGCAAGTACAATAATAAGCGATCGTTTGTATATGTATGAAGTCAAAACCAATCAAAATATTTGAACATAATATATTCTTGGTCAACAACAATTTGATTTGGCTGACATGGAAAAATCTGCAATCAAAATGATTGACATGAGTGGTGCAACTGTTAAAGTGAATGCAGTGGTCTTCTTTGGTATATACAGTAAGACAGCAGTCTTTTATGTAAACACAATAGACTAGGCAAGCAAACAAAGGGAAGTGCAGTTCGAACTTGTTGGCTTCAGTAATGGCATCCATTGTATAGACCTAGATTAACAAGAAATAGGTTCGGGTACAGGAAATGCTAGTTTTCCTGTGACCCTAGGTACAGTACAGCATGAAATGTTGACAAATCAAATATTAAAAATATAATATAAGATTTAACCATAGCATCAGTCTTATGAGCATAATCAGCAGTTATAAGGAACAAAAATAGACAGAACACTACGTAACACATTATTATAGATTCATAAATTATGATTTGTCATATGTTCAAAGTTCAAAATATATCAATGGTCAAACTATCATAGTCAAAGAACTACATGAACAAATCATCATATTACTTGCCACCAAGAGCACATAAATCATCCTTTAGTTCATTAGAACCAGATGCATTAATAAGGTCACTCTTAACAGCTCTAGCAGGTAGCTCCTACAAGGAAATATATTCCCTATCATCGTCAACTAATAAATGATGGACAATTCAATCTTTTATTTTTTGTTACTATTGCCATATAGATTGTATTTCACTTTGATTTAATAATGTCCATTGTGAAATACAATGATTAACCTTTACGATATATTTTTTTATATTACTGTAGTTTACATATATTGCGTAGATTGTGAACTCCTAACCTATCACTAACTTTTTGAAAACATTTTTCCTAGCAATATCTTGTGTAAGATTAAGTGCATATATATCCTCAATATCTACTCAACCCTTTTTGAGACAATTGAGACAAGATCCACAACTACTCTACTCCATTAACACTCTATAACATTCACCATTAGAGCGTACACAATTATATGCATTGACAGTGAGAAAGAGTGACAATACATGATGGTTGAAGGAGTGTATCAATTATCACTTTAGCAAATGAATAATGGATGATAGATGGTTATTGTTGCTGACCTCTTAATATACAAAAATAGGCCTCCACAGAATATACTACACCAAGGTAGGCCCTATAATTATGAATCCAATGAAACACAAAGTTTGTACTTGATAGGGTCCCCTAAAATTTTACCCAAGGACCAGCACACAAATTGGTGTCTCATGGGGATAACAAATCCAAGCATCAAATAAAAGAACCCAACAAGCAGGATTAAAATTGTGTGGAAAATATGCACTAATATCCCCTCTTAAACTTGACTAAGTGGAAGTTTGTTCCCACAAAATGCCATTCAACATTTCAAAATGTGACAATGGTGTTGGGTTTATTTACCATCTTAAAAGTCTCGTGTAGAAAAATAAACCAACATTTGAATACTCAAACACTTTAGCCCATCAACCACCAAAGGATAGGGACTTTTGGTGAATGTCTCACCTAAAGTGCGTAGAGCACCCAAAGCCCCACCTAGGTAAAGAGGAAGACCAACACCGTGTAAGTACTTAGACAAAAGAGATGAAGCAAGAATTCATTGTATTAATCAATGGGTCATCAATAGCAATGAGTGCATTGGCCCCTTAGGCTATGGGTACAAGAAGTATGTTGCAATATGGTACAATTACAATCAATGATAACTCTCAATCTATCTACCCAATCCCTTGGTCTTGCAACTAATTACATTACCCTTCTTGGTCCTTGATTATCCAACCCTCTTATGCATGAATCCAACAATTACCTATTCTCTATTATCTCTTGTTCTTTACTATCCTCAATTCTCTTATCCTTCTCATTAATGACCATTCAAATGGTATTTATAGGCATCCACTAGACCTAGGGTTTACCACCAACATACTGTGATTCATCTCTATGTCGACATGTTGGCGTAACAACTAACACCTCTGGAGTATAAGTTGGTACGGACAGCTATGCACACTACGCAATGAGTGCTCTTCAAATTAGGAGGTGAAGCTCCCTCGTCGTGCTAGACAAAAGTACCTGAAAAGGGAAATAAACTAAACTATATCCTGTCTTTTTTGTCTCAGCTGTAAGAGGTACAAGGCTTTCAAGAAAACTATATACGTTGCAGCTAAGTATTTTCTGGTTTCGCAGATCACTAACTACAACTAAGCTAACTACTTTAAAACTATCCAGTTTCCTCAAGAAAATAGAGCATGAGGAAATGGAGCAGGAATGATTATTTGACGATAAACAAGTATAGATTCTCAACTTGAAGGCAAGGTGGCACATCTATTAGCTCAATCTAAACAAGTTTATTATTCACAAAATATCACACGATAAACAAGAACAAATTCTCAACTTGAAGGCAAGGTGGCACATCTATCAGCTCAATCTGAACAAGTTTATTGAACACAAAACAAAATCAATCTAACTAAGGAAAGAATTCATCATCATAATTGCATGAAACCCAAGTGGCATAACAATTCATCATAATAGCAAATACACATGAACAGATACAAAACGAGCAATATTGAAGGCAAGGTAGGCACAGCATATATTTCTCTCTCGTGCAAAAGTTATGTACAAATGAGCAAAAGCTCTTATTTATAGACATCAAAAGGTGTAGGGAACCCTAAAATCACCTTGAGTCAACTACAGTCTTGCAATGCATGCAAGATTTTATTGCTAAACCCTAACAAAGCAAACTATACAATTAATTGGAAAATTACCATCAGTTAACCGGTACATCTAATCTAAATGGACAATGTGCAAGCATGCACGTCCTTATTGAAAGCAAAGTTAACTAGAACACTACCCTAAGTTAACTGAAAAACCCGTATCCTAACTCCTGTGAAGATAGTCCCAAGGAAGAGATAAGCATGTATGAAATCAGCAAGTGAACTCAAGATTGAAAGTCGAGTTAATTGTTGCTCCTGACTCTATCCTCGAAACTAACTGCAGGTCCCAACTGGCAGATCACTCCAAGTCATCTCGGTTCAACACCTCATCCAGGAATTCGTCAATCACTCTGTCTTCTGGCACTTTGACGCTGTCCAAAACAATAATCTGTTTCTTCAATTCTTTGCCACTCTCCTTGATTGTATGCATGCATTCTTTGACATCTTCAGCCGCTTTCTTGAAACTAGTTGAAATCACTGAAATGTTCTCCAACTTAGCCACCACAAGATCTCCCTCAAGGCTATCACGAATCAGCTTTTCAAACTCAGCTTGCACTACATTCAGTGCAATATACGTGCCATCTTCAAGAAGGTAATGACACGAAATCTGAACAACAAAACCACTGACGAGTGCAAGAGCTCCAACAACGTTATCTTTTAGTGAAAACAACTTGGTAGAGATCTTTTCACATATCTCCATATCGAAAAGGTGATGCTCCTTCCAAGTGAAAACCTTCTCTCTATCTTCATCAATCTCCAAAGCATCATATGCAACAAACAACTGAGATATAAGAATTCAATCCTTGGCTATACTCTCTGCAACTGAAATCTCAAGCAGCTGGATCCCTTGACGAAGTTTATGTGCATCACTCCTCAATTGATATAAATTTGTAAGAAGACCCTGACCCGAAACAATGAAGCTTTCAATCCAGTTGTCCAGAAGTCTACCATGACTGACTAACTGATCCAACTTTCTTTGTTCTGCAGGTGTATTATGTGGAAGAACAAGCGCTCTATTTGAATTTCCATGAACGAGATCAGAGATATATTGTCGAAGTTGACTGTTCTTGGCCTTAAGTAGTGCTTTATCCTCTCTATCCTTTGTGATGCGTTCTTCAAGATTATTGGTGACAATCTTAAGAAGGCTCACGTCTGTCTCTCGAGTGGTCCTGCCAAGATTTGCCTTGGTGAAAGTAAAATCACCGACTTCAACCTCATCTAGGCTCTTACCCTCTAGAGGAGTAGCAACCTCTATAACAATCTCTAACTGTGGAGTCTTCTCGATATGCACCTGCTTCTTGATTTTCTTGTTCAACCTCTTCTGATAAGGTTCACCGAACTCAAATAAATCAAGATTGTATGAAGGTTCTCGCCTCTGCCTCCCCAAAGTCCTCTCGAGCCAACAAGACTGAACAATATTATCAATTTGAGGAGAGTGTCCCTGATGTATCAACCTATGGTGGTTCAGTTGTCTCTAATCCTACTCGAACTGGTATCTCAGGCTCTGAATCTATATCAATAAGCTGCACATGTGGTGAACCAGGAGGCGAAACACGTGGCTCAGCCTGAATGACTGTCTCCACTGGAATCTCAGGTGCATTCTCTACCTGCTTCTGTTTCCTTTTACCAGTAGTCCTCCCTCTCGTGTTTCCACCAAATCTAACCCCTTCAAGTGGCGTCACAATAGCCTTGACCCGAGGTCTAGACCTCGAAGTAGAAGGTAATGAAGAAAAATTCACTGGCGGCTCTGTAACAAGAACTGACTTTCGCCTTCGTTTGCTCTCCAAGAACTGCTTGCTAGTCTTGATAACTGATCTAGACACCTCCTCAATAGAAGTATTCTCCTTAGCATACCAATTTGGTGAGCGAAGTGGCTGCTAAGCAATTTGATCCTTGACATATGAATTGAGAAGAACCTCTCCATCATCATCTGATAGACCATCAACATCCTCTAACAGGTAATCAGAGAGGTAAGTAATAGTGAGTCTACAATAGTGACAACGACGAACCTCGAATTCATCTTCACAATTAGCCCAAAAATCTTCAAGTGTTGGCTTATGTGCAATCCCTCGCTCCAACCTGGTTGCATAATGACTCAAAGGATCATAGGAACGCCTCTCAGTATGAGACTTGAGTTTGAATCTCTCCATCTCAATTGACATATACTTGGCATCTGCCGCAATTCTGCATGTGAAAATGCCCAATCCGAATGGAAAAGAAGCTGCAGACTTACAATGATTGCGAGGAAAGGAATGAACGTGTTGAACCTTTCTGAGAAATTCAATGAAGATGATCTTGTCCGAAGAGTACCTAAGCAACATTAGAGGCTCTCTGACGTATCCATAAACCCGAATGTATGTGAAAGTAGGGAACTGGATAAACCAATCCCCCCAAGTCTCCATCGCTGATTTTGCCTCTGCAGAAATCCAAATGTGCATTTCATTGTCAAGATCTCTGACTGTCTTCATGGAAAAGTGATCATTCACTACTCAGAAATCTTGTTTAGCTTTAGAAAATTCCAATTGAGAGTAGTACTCATGAACACAATGAACACCAAGAGTCCCATTAGTTTTTAGGTGTTTGTAGCTACCTTGAGATGCAACTAAGTAGACCAAGTAAGATACCATGTGAAATTCATGAAACCTGAGAAAACCAGTAATCTGCTGATGTAGGCAATCACTGATCAACATGGCCCAGTCAAAATGTTCTGTGCCATCAAGGATCCTAGAAATGATGTAAAACATCCATGGTCGGAAAGTATTAGCATCTTCTTGACTTGTAACTCGATTGAGTAGAGTTATCAAAACAGCAACCTCGTCGACCAACCTTTTTAGGCATGTTGGTCTTCTGAACTTTCAACCATTTCTGAGCAACCTTTCTCTATGAACGTCCTTGATCTCCATCCCATATCTTTTCATAGGCCTCAATGACTACAATGAAATTATCTGAACGAGAAGGAATAGCAAATCATTTCTCTACATCCTTTGGCTTAAGACTGCAGATGACTCTCCCATCAGCTGATCTGATTTGTCGTGAAGACGAGTCGTAATGCTTAATGCAAGCAAGAACAAACTCGAGATCGAAAGTGCCGACGGGAATAGATGCTGCTGCCAGCAACCCGGAACGTTCAAGATTCCTCAATGAATTGCTGCTAACACCCTCCAAACTGCTCAGGTTAACCACTGGATAGACATGACCTAAGTCAATGTCTGAAGTTTTAACAAAATCATGTATAAGGATTGATTTGGTTTTGTAATCCATGAGATTGAACTGCATTTTGAAAATGAAAACTTTTGACTATGAAGTTGAATATATTCGGACAACTTTCCGAAAAGGCTAAAAATCTCTGGACAAGGCTAAAAATAGCTTATGACAGGAAAAGTTTCCGAATTTTTTCTGAAACGTGGGTTTTGTGCAGAATCAAATTCTAAGACAACCCAAATAGCTCGATTCTCAAAAAGATGTGTTTCAAACCCACATGCAAAGAGATTCTTGGAAAAAAGCACAGAGCTTCAAAATGAAGGCTACGGGGCAATTTTCTCAGAAAAAATCTAAGACATGGGTTTTTGTAAGAGACCAGGTGTCTCTCAACCCAAATCCTCTGACTGTAAATGCGTTTTTTGTTTTGTCTATAGTTTTTGATTTTTTTGAAGGTTTTTGCAGTATATTAAAAGAATGCGATTTTGGAAATAAATACAATTAAATTCAATAAAAAATTTATAAATGATAAATAATGCAACGAATAGCTTCCCAGATGTTGGTGCATATATTTATTAATCTTCTGCGATTTTGGAAATAAATACAATTAAATTCAATAAAAGTTTATAAATGATAAATAATGCAACGAATAGCTTCCCAAATGTTGGTGCATATATTTATTAATCTTCTGGATTCATACAATGAAGAAAGTCGAACTTATAAGGAAAAAGCAAGTACAAATATGATATTAAAGAACCTGGTTTTCTGTTTGCAGCCACCTGTAGGAAGCATAAAAATGTACGGCCAATCCAGATACAGGCTTCTCCCACCACCAGAAGGTTGCAAACACCCCCAAAGACCTAGGCGTCCCCTATGGTGAAGACAAAACATAAAAAAGCAAGGCGTCTTATCTAGTGAAGAAAGTACGGCCTTTGCTGCAGCAAATGTACGGCCCAACCAGCGTTAAATAAATCCGTACAACCTTGAAGAATGTGCCAGATGCCAAATGAAACACTACCAAAGTGATATTCTGGAAGAAAGATCGATCCAATACACTGATAATAAACTTTGAAATATGCCCGAATATGACTCATGTGTGAAGCCACTCTGTTGACAATCTTCAACTGGTATTGCACAGTCTCAGTATGCCTGATTCTGAAGAGGGAACGTTCTTCAAAACCCGTTGATCTGCAGAAACCCTCGTTTCTCAAACCCCAATGCTCTCAGAGAGAAAATAAAGACAAATTAGAATAATCAACATAATGAGTTTGATTTGCCTTGAGGAAATATATAACCTCTCTCAAAAGGTCGACCCTTCACAAAAAAGCTATTAAATGAGCAATTAAAATATCATTAAATCGCCATTTAATGACTTAGGCATATTAATTACATAATGGCATCCCTTTTCTTAAATGAGCATTAACATACTCATTTAATATTAATTTATCCCTTATTATAAAGTATTAATGATACTTTATAATTTGCCATTAAATAATTAAATTTAATTATTTTCATTAAAGTGACTTTATATTATAAAGTCAAATTAATAAACTTTTAATAATGCTCAAATGCTTTAATAATTACTATTTGCTCATTAGATCATTAAACCGAGTCGAAGCTGAGTTGACCAGCTGAATCAAGTGCCCTGCCAAAAATAGCAACTCCTGCCTGCCTGACTTATTATAAATAGTAAGTACCT
The DNA here is from genome assembly GCA_007258455.2 of Sequoia sempervirens. Lineage (NCBI taxonomy): Eukaryota > Viridiplantae > Streptophyta > Pinopsida > Cupressales > Cupressaceae > Sequoia > Sequoia sempervirens. The sequence goes on along the minus strand of VDFB02315318.1, from coordinate 16,093 downwards.
CTAAATCACTCTGTGAGTGTCCGCAAAGGCCCAAACCTGAATCAACTGTTGGAGTGATGTTCCCCAACACTGGATAACTGCCTCAAGTGATCCTCTAAACACTTCTGCCAGCCTACAAGGATCAGAATGATAGGCTAACCTCGGAAATAACTGTATTGCCTAGGAAGGAGACATTACAGTTTTGCTGCTGATGCTGTAGTATGCGAACCTAGATGATCAAACTCTGGAAATTTGCTGATTTTCTTTGACATGCGTAGAAAGTACCTAAGATGAGAAATAGAAGAAATAAGACAGAAAAAAGAAAGTTTTATTTGTTCTGCTTCTGTAGAATTCACCTATCTCTGACTTGAATTTGATGAAACCTGCATGCAAATTGAAAACAAAGTCTGGAATATTCTTCTTCTAAACAAACTGAATCTGTTGCTACGAAGAACACTGAAATCTGACACCTGTATCACCTTCAAATCATTGTTTGCTCAAGAAAAACATATTTCTCTTAGCTTGGGATGAAGAATAATGGACGCCTAGGCTTGAATAAATAGACTTTCATCACCAAAAATTGTGATAAATGCATGCAAATCCCTAAAAATGGCGCTTGGCTTGTGATTGGACCTCAAAAATCCACGCCTAGCCAATGATTGGCTCTCAAAAACGGTTAACTGAAGACTAAAATGCCCTAAATAGGGCGCCATCTTTGAGACTAAGAGTCGCCACCTTTGAAACTTCAATTGAAAAATCCTTTAGACCTTTAGTTGAAAATCCTAATTAAAGCGCCATCTTCAAAGACTTCACACAAATCCAAAAATGCGCCATGCATTCAAACTTTAGTTGATTTTTGACATGCACTTCAGTTAAGTGGACATGCAAAACAGTAACTTGACATGCAAAGTCAGTTAATTCAACATGCAAATCATTAACTCAACATGCAAAACTGAAAAAGCACTCAACATGCAAAGATGTTAACTGGAGATGACAACCCAGAAATCGTTCTCTTCAACTGAAAGTCAAAATTCAAATATTTAAATAATATTCAAAATTCCTCTTTTAGGCGCACATGTGATTTTAAGTTTGAAAAATCAACTTTGACTTTTGGCGTTTTTCCCTAGACCATTTTTCATGAAAACTGAAATTTGAACCTCTTCCGGGACCTCTGTTCAATCCCTGACACTGGCTGACTGACCTCACCGATTGACTAGCTGACAGGTGCATTGCAGAGCAGGACAAAAACTGATCAAAAGACTCCTTGAGACTGCAGACCATAAAACTAAGATCTAAAGGCTCAAAAACCCAAGCGCCCTTTGCAAAAGCTGCGCTTTTTCTCAGACTTAGTCAAATTTTCTCCATCTTCATCTTGTACGAAGGGAAAAATGAATCCTCCATAACTTCTGTTTGACAGAATTTCAGGGCTAGATAACTGGCTCACTGTGGAGCTGACTTCATTCCACACGATAACTGCAAAGGCACATTTCTTCAGAAAACATCATCTGAGGGGTGAAAATCAAGGGCGCCTTTTTCAAAAGGTGCTCTTTTTCCTCCAGAGAGCCATTTTCTCAACCGGCCAAAATATGACTAAAACTCCGACTGCAAGCTAACCAAACAACTTCTAACCTAACGGAGATAGGCAACGAATAGCTGGACATAACACGGACAAGCTATATATCTGAGATCACCAAATAGAGGACATTAAAAGCCTCAAAAGCTCAAGCGCCTTTTTGAAAATGTGTTCTTTTGCTTTTTCCTTGATATTTTGACTAAGATTTAACCCCATGTTTGACCTCTGGCTTAGGCAATCCAACAACTCAGATTCACCCACTGACGGATGCATTGCGAAGCCTGAGCAAATGTGAGACAAACATCTTAGGTAGCTTTTAGTCAAAAACCTTCATTTGACCCCTCAAAAAGATGGGCGCCTTTTTCAAAAGCTGCTCTTTTTCCTCTAGTGTTAGCCATTTTTGTGTTTGTCTCATTTCCCACCGTATCTCCCGTAACTTGAGCAAAACAGGTCCGTTTGACAGGCTTGATAGCTTGTTACGAAGCTGACACGATGCCAGACAAATGTCTGTTGGAGGTAACAAACCCTAAAAACAGGATCTGGACCCCTAAAAGATAGGGCGCCTTTCTAAAAAGGTGCTCTCCTCTCCAGAGTTAGAAAAATTTGATGATTTTCCTTCAGATTTTCACTTTCCTCAAAATTCTTCAATATCAGACTGACATGAAACTGACACAAGCTCCATATTCAAAAAGCCCCAAAAATTACCTTATGACATCACTTTGACAAGGATAAGACTATATTTAGCAAAATGCCTTAGTGAAGCAAAAAATTTGGTTTGGGTACAACACGACACTTGTAACTCTTTTTGTGATATCCAAAACATGGGTATACCCTACCTACTAAGTTGAATATAGTTGTCTTCCACTACTTCATTGCCAATTTAAGACCAATTTCATCCTACCATTCCTTTGTTTTAGATCGCCAATCTATGATCTTTATTATTATTGTCGCTTAGCATCTTTTCCACCACATATCTCCAAATTGGCCTACTTTCTTGCCCTCAAGAAAGAATACAAAGTCAAAGCAGCAACTCTAGGAACTTAGTGTTGTTGTTGGTCACTAAGTCAATAACCCAAGACTTGCACCCATCCTTGTATTCAATATTAATTGCCACAAACTTGCTAATAGTAGCTCCAATTTCTTGCACTCTATCATCGATCATTGTCAATTCCCCATCCATTTCCTTTACAAGCTCCTCAAATCCTACAACAAATGTCTTCATTTGTTTCAACAAGTCTTACATCTCTACACTTGCTTGCACTACCTCTTTCTCTAGTTTCAAGATCCTTATGGACTACTCATTTTTATCTAATCAGGTTGACAAGTCACCATTGGCCTTAGCTTTCCTGAACTCTTTCTTGATGCTATCCCTTTCTTCTCCAAATCTTGTGTCAATGATTTTGTTAGCAAATGTCAAATCAATTGCCTTCATCAACACAACCTTGATGAACCTCTTTAATTCATCAACCTCTTTACTCACTCTTTCCATGACCTCATTAACCCTTTGTACTGCTTCAAAAAGCTTTGGATCTTTAGTTTGAATGGAAAATTCCTAGATTAAACCTCTCATATACTCCATTAGCAGCACCTCTAGCTCTAGATCCCGAACAAATATTTCCCTTGTTATGTCTAGGAGTTGCAGATCAATCATTGTCACCATTGCAACAACACCTAATATTATCCCTTCCAACTCTTTCCCCCTTTCTTCAAGTTGCTTTAAAAGCATCATCACTTTGTCCTCCACAATCTTTGATAAATGTGTATATTCTAATTGCCTTCTAGAGATTCTCATCGCACTCAAAATCAACATTATCCATACTTCAACAATTTCAACCCCTTCATCAATATGAACTCTTAGGAAAATCCACTTTTTGCTCCACCATCTCAGAAATTTGCACCTTGATAATTGAAATTGTGTTATCATCTACAATGAGGGTCTTTTCTCTTCTTTGTCCTTGTTCCTTATATTGCACATCCCTTTGTGGAGATGGATTATTGTCATTACTAGCTAATGACTCCTCGTTTGTCTAGCATGGGGTCTTGTCATTGCCACTTATTACATCCATCTCTCTGTCACACTTTGATTGGAGTCAAAGACTTCAACATGTCCTCTCTTGCTTTCTTCTTGCTTTTTCTTCTCTTTGTTGTCAAATTTCTCCTTGGACTTTTACACATCTTACTCTCATCAATTTGTTGTTAACTTTCCACCTATTCATCACCAAATGTCTCTTTGCACACTTCTTCAAAAATCTCCTAACCTACACAACTTTTTGTGATGAATGTGGCGTCATCATCTTCTTTGACATCTTTGCCCTCATTGCCAACACATTCCTCTTCCTTTTGCTTCTTACTAGTTCTCTTGTTAGTTCTAGATGTTTCTCCTTTTGTGTTGGGAGGGATCTTTGTTTATTCTTTTGCACTACTACCATTGATTGACCTTTGCTCACAAAGAGATATATCTGGCTTTTTTTCTTCACATACAACTCATGATAGGTTAACTTTATTCTTCTTGTAACTTCATAATGGATTACCATGAACCCAAGATCTATCATCATAGGTTTATTTCCCACCAAGCAATGACTCAATTGCACTATTTTCAGCATTGCTCAAAACCTTATGATACACAAGGGCACGTCCCTGCTCTTTTGGAGGTGTACCCATATTGAGGACACCTTGAAAACATCCCCCCCCCACCATCCCTTTCCCCTATTTTTGCATAGACCTATCTTTAAAAAGTCCTAAAAAGGAAAGAATTTTTCAAGGGCAATCTATCTTCCCTTGATTGTCCCGAGGACAACCCACCACCCCTATTTAATGACACTCAAAAAAAGTGAAAAATAAAAACATTGGGCTATTAATAAGGGCTTCCCAATTAGTCTTTAGCATATGCTTTCTCACTACCATCTACAATTATGTAGTCTATTTTTTAATTGATCCTAGTAATGTGTATGGTGATAAAACACAAGATGAACTCTAAATTCAACAAGCATAACATGGTATATTCCTCAAGAAAATTTGATGTATTGCATATTGAAGGCATGGCAACAGCCATGGAAATATTATCTCTCGTATACACTTGTATTGTTGCTTCCATCGAAATTTTTGACTCTCACATGGATGATACTATGAGGGAGCAAACATTTTCTAATTGATGCAGTCGGCAAGAAATAAACAAATAAATAAATATGTTAATATGTAATTAGTCCCCAATAGTTGGTTGGTTGTTACTTGGTAGTTGTCAATGGTTGGCATTCTCAACCAACGTCGGCTTGCTATATATTTCATGTTTGCACTTGTAGTCGAGGACCACATACATTTTGTATTCTATAATTATTGCCTATCTGATGAATGAAGGGATACACGACATACATTGTGTGCATTGTTTTGAGTAATTGATATACTTTATTATTGTTGTTATGTACTTCCGTTTACTCTCTGTTAATCATTTAATTATCATTACCAAGTAGACATTTGGCACCCTTGTCGATACAAACCCTGGAGATACACAACTCATAGGCAAGAATCATTGCGATGTAATGGGACAACCAACCGAAAAACCTGTTGTAGTGTAGGAAAATGCATACCCTTGCATTTTCACACTTGTTTGGGCCCACCTTGCTTTGTTTATCCTTATTTATGTCTTAATTGGTCCTATTTTGCATCCACAAACCCAATGAACTATATCTTTTTATGGCTAATCCCAACAAACATCAAATGATAAATGATAATTTAATGATTTTGGTCATGTGTCCCTGATTTTTGGGTCAGGACTAAGACGCCACCTAGGGCGTCTTAGTCCCCCTTAAGGTATTTTCGAGATTTAATTTCAAATTCTTGCGGGATTTAGCCTCCTTTAATTAATGATTTCAAATGTTGGCATGTTGTGGTGTAATTTTGGGATATTAAGCATGGATAAGTACAAATACAAGGTTCCTTCTATTCATTTCTCATATCCTAACAACAAGCATTCAAGTATTCATTCCTAAGGAAAGTTTATGAGATCAAAAGCAATTCATCAAGCATTTGGAGCCTTCATCAAGATTCAAGCATCATATCAAAGATCTTCTTGCATCATGTGTGTTTTTGAGCTAACATTTGTGATGTAGGGTTTTGATTCAAGCAAGCAATTTGTAAGAACCCCTACTGGTTCTAACCTTGCCAAACTAAATGTTGATGATAAAGTTTGTTTTGGTTTTGATGTTTTGCAAAAAAAATTGTGTTTTTTCGAGCAGTATATGATTTTTTTGTATTTTTTATAAAATAAGCAAGGCAAGAACTTATGCTAGAATTGTACAAATGCAAATAGGAAAAAACATATGTAGAAAAGAAGCTCTCTTAATATTCGCTTATCACTAAAGGCTTTTACATTGAATCTCATACCCGATGACTTCATTGAATTCTGAAATGTATTGCAGCAAGCCGGGCTTTCAAGAATTTGTACGGCCTCCCTCTTGGATCAATTCCTCCACCTCGAAAGTTGCACAAAAAGACTTCCTTGATATTGGCGCCAACAATGATGAAGATGGATGCCCAAAACCCTAAGCGCCTTGCTCAAGAAACAACACACTAGCAGCAAGGAATGGTACGGCTGACCTCTAGAAGGTAGTACGGCCTGGTAAATTGTGCCAATGATGATAATCGATGCAGCCACTAGTAGACCTGCCCTCCACAAAGATATCCAATCTCAACTCTTGCAATTCTCTCACTATTATGCTCTATTTTGCCTCCTGAGTGAAGACAAATCAATTTGCAAACCTTCAATGGATCTTTCACCACCTCAGATTGCTGAAACACTAAAGAAGTCTTGTTCTCCAATGCTGGTTGCAAAAAACCCTTGGTCTCCTTCTTAATACGCTGAAGAACTTCAAAGATATTTTTTTATCAAATGCATAATGGATAGTCAATTCATTCTTTGGCTCCCATATATATTTCTCTCACTTGGTCGATCCCTCCAAAAAGCATTTCAAAACCTTTAAAATAATATAAAGTACGCACCTTATGAATATTATATTAATTTGAAATGGCGCCCAAGTAATAGCTTATAAATGGTCCCTTTTTAATGACCCATGGACCCCTTTATCATAACGAGCTATTATAAACTTATATTATGCTTTTTATGATTAATTATTAATAAAGTCATCTTTATTAATAATTAAATAATATAACTCGCATAATAAACCTTATTCCTCCAAGCCAACTAAGAACTGGGATCGATACTGAAATCACCATATGTCTAGGTGCCCTGCTATATATAGTAATACTGAACTCTTCTACCGAGATTACTTACCATAAATAGTAAGTATGCCAATCTGAGCCCAAAAACCTTTGCAAAGGCCTAATCCTGAACCAAACAAAGTACTGGAGAGAAATAGTGACACCATTGACCAAGTAACTGCCTTTGGAGACCCTCTATCCATCAATGTTAGCCTACGAGGGTCAAAAATGATAGGCTAACCCCTCTGCAACTAGGACTGACTAAGAAGGGGACATTACACAATTCAAGTCAAGATCTATCAAGCACTCCTTTGATTCAAGATCTACATTCAAGCTAGCCATCTCACCCAAGTTTGCAAATTTCATAACAAGGGTTTGGTGAGTTGCAACGTAGCATTTTGTTCATTCATCATTTCCCTCCTTTATTTCATTTCATTTCAAGGTTTAATTACCAATAAGGGGTTTGACCAAGGAAAACCCCCATTCACTAACAATCAACAAGTTTTTCCTCTTTTGTGTGCTTGTGATTGCAGATTTAGGTTGAAGACTTGAAGATCATTTGAAGTGCAAAGTTGCAAAGTTGCATTGTAAAGTTGTCATCTCCACGGAAACTCACCTATAGGCCAAATCTGGAAGTTCCAGGACCTGAGATCTGAGAAGAAGAAAGTGTAGACATCAAGCCTCAAGATCACATTCAGAGATTTTAGAAATTCAAATCGGGACTAGGACGGTAGCAAAGGCGTCTTAGTCCTCCAAGTGGAATTTTGTAGAAATTCTTTCAGATCCGGTTCCGGCATCCAAAGATTCTACATTTGCCCCAAAAAACAACAGCGGGACTAATAAGACAGTAAGGGCGTCTCAATCCTCTATAGCATATTTTGATAGCTTCTTTGCATTTCCAGAATCCTTGTTACATTTCCAAACTTCTCAACTACACATATCCTAACTTGTTGTTGCATTATTCCATCATTTGCATCCTTCATTTAGCTTGCATCATTAGGTTTTGCGAGTTGAATGTTAAGTTGTCTTTTCCAAGCTTTTGCTTGGTGGTGAACCCTTCAAAGCTTAAAGAACCCCCTCCTAGGTCTTCCTTGTTGAGAATTGACTCACCTTTGATGTTGATAGTCAATCCAATTTAGATTCCTAGGATTTTATTGAATGACAATTGGAGAATATTGGTGTTCTATGACCTAGGCTATAAAGCATCCTCATTTTCCTATTGTTCATTTTGGTGAACCCGACATGAATATATATGACTCCGTAGTGATGGTACAGTGATCTTAGATTCTCCTCCCGATATGAATGTCCTCCTTCCTAAAGAACAACCAATCACTCACAACAATGACAAGGATAACAGGATCACCTTAGGTCCTCCTCAACTTTCAACTCGAGAAGTTGGTGAATCTAGCAAGCGTAAGAAGCCTTACAAGCTACAAAAAATAAAGTTCCCTTGTCCACCACCTGAAAGTGAAAGGAAACTGCAATTGCTTTTGAACAAAGAACTAATAACATTAACACCAATGAAAGACAGGCTCATACTATATCCTAAAGATGCAAAAGTTCCGCATTGTCAATACCACAGAACTCTTGGACATAGTATTGATGAGTGTCGTGCATTCAAGATCATATTGAGTAAATATCACTTCAACAAAGACAATTGTTATCCAGTGATCAAATAACATCTCCTTCGCCCTTCTTGTCATGTAATAGTTGTAGAATACTCTATTCTCACTATTACATGATCTTTCCCATCACTTACCTCGGCTCATTCTTGTCTTACACTCAATGGGGGCAAGAAGTAGATAGCCTTGTCCTAGTAATGCATTTGTCGTTATCCCTTAGGCTCGTTGTCTACCTTTCGCTTATACAGACTAAGATTGGGAGGAGGAGGACCTGCTTTAGGTTGACTCGCCTTTACTTTACTAGTCTTTTTGCTTTCTTTTTGTGTGATTGCATATGTGTAATGTGATCCCCCGTGATGTTTTGTTTGATGTTTCCCTCTCTATGTGTGTTCCTCTATTTGTACCTTCATTCTTCTATATGTCATAAGCTTTTGCTTTTTCCTTTATCTTTGCCTTTCATTTGCATGTTTTCCTTTTGGGGATGATGCAAGCAGTCGAGACACCCTATGTCTCTTCCATGTTGACGCAAAAGATTTTGCATTATCTTTTCTTTTTCTTTCATTTTTGTATTGTGTTTTCCTTTTGGGGATGACGCAAGGCATCGAGACACCCTATGTCTCTTCCATGTTAACCCAAAAGGTTTTTCTTTGTTTTCGCTCTCTGTGTCATTCTTCCAGTTCTATGTGTATTTGGGGAATAATGACAGTTCCGAGCTCTCTAATATCATTGCAGCAAAGACAGATACTAACCCCGAATCCATAGATCCCTTATGTGTTTCTGGGGGGCAACCATCTCTTTTTTCTCTTTCATGTTTTGTCTACTTTAAAGCAATTGCTCACAACATGGTGTTTAGCAATTTCTTTAAAGTGGGGGCATACATTGGCATTATGTCGACATGATTTCATTTGCATTTGTTTTCATGTTCCTTGTGCAATTTCCTTTCTTCTTGCGATGCGTCCTTTTCTTGGCGGTGTCATTGGGTTTGACTTCCTTTGAGAGCATGATATTTCCTTGTCCTCTCTTGGAAACATTAAGTACAATTTCCCCAGGATGAGACCTTTGCACTTGTCCTCTCTTGGAAACATTGAGTACAATGTTCCCTAAGATGAGACCTTGCACTTGTCCTCTCTTGGAAACGTTAGATACAATGTTCCCCAAGATGAGACCTAGTATTTATCCTCTTTCAGAGATGTTAAGCACAATGTCCCCTAAGATTAAGACCTCGCACGAACTAAGTAAAATCCCTTCGAACATCCCTCTCTCTTGTTGCATTTTTCCTTTTTGTGCCTTATTAAAGTCATGGAGGTATGGCTTTGATATGGTCCCTTGGGGCTCACCTAGTGAACACCTAGCTTCACTAGCCTGTGTGAGCATGCATTTTTCTTTTTGTACCTTATTAAAGTTATGGAGGTATTGGCTTTGATATGGTCCCTTGGGGCTCACCTAGGGAACACCTAGCTTCACTAGCCCGTGTGAGCATGCATTTTTCTTTTTGTACCTTATTAAAGTCATGGAGGTATGGCTTTGATATGGTCCCCTGGGGCTCACCTGGTGAACTAGCTTCACTAGCCCTTGTGAGTGTGCATTTTCTTTTTGTCCCTATCATAGTCATAGGGGTATGACTTTGATATGGACCTCTTGGGGCTCACCTAGTGGACAACTAGCTTCACTATCCCTTGTGAGCATGCGTTTTGTTTGCATAGTGGACAACGTGTTCCACTTGTAAACCTCTTTTGGACAAACAGCCTAGACCCGGTCCACAGTGCGTTGAACGGCCAGTCGAAGCTTGATCCGTTGCATTTTTCCTTTTTCGTTTTCTTTTTCCTTTTTTCCTTTTCTATCTTTAATGGTGTATGTTTGCGACCTAGTTATGGTTTCATATATCATCTGCAAGTGTGTTCCTTTGTGCCTGTGTTAGTTTGCTATAGGATCTTAATTTTGGGGGCTTGGCCACCCTCTGTCATTGTTATCCTATCTTACTAGCATTTGTACATTTGAACCCCTCTTGATTGCGTGGTTGGCTACTTTAGTGTGAGTTTGAAGCAAGTTCATCCTCTCACTAAAGTGGGGGCTAAATGTAGTGTAGGAAAATGCATACCCTTGCATTTTCACACTTGTTTGGGCACACCTTGCTTTGTTTATCCTTATTTATGTCTTAATTGGTCCTATTTTGCATCCACAAGCCCAATGAACTATATCTTTTCATGGCTAATCCCAACAAACATCAAATGATAAATGATAATTTAATGATTCTTGTTGTGTGTCCCTAATTTTTGGGCCGAGACTAAGACGCCACCCAGGGCGTCTTTGTCCCCCAAAGGTCTTGGGACCCTGATTTCAAGTGTGCCTTAAATGGGCCCCTTTTTGGAGTATGTGCCCCGAGTTTCATGCCTCGGGACTAAGACACCACCCATGGCATCTCAGTCCCCCGTAAGGTATATTCGGAATTTAATTTCAAATTCTAGTGGAATTTAGCCTCCTTTAATTAATGATTTCATATGTCGGCTTGTTGTGGTGTAATTTCAAGATATTAAGCATGGATAAGTATAAATACAAGGTTCCTTCCATTCATTTCTCATATCCTAACAACAAGCTTTCAAGTATTCATTCCTAAGGCAAGTTTATGAGATCAGGAGCAATTCATCAAGCATTTGGAGCCTTCATCAAGATTCAAGCATCATATCAAAGATCTTCTTGCATCATGTGTGTTTTTGAGCTAATATTTGTGATGTAGGGTTTTGATTCAAGCAAGCAATTCAAGTCAAGATCTATCAAGCACTCCTTTGATTCAAGATCTACATTCAAGCTAGCCATCTCACACAAGTTTGCAGATTTCATAACAAGGGTTTGGTGAGTTGCAATGTAGCATTTTGTTCATTCATCATTTCCCTCCTTTATTTCATTTCATTTCAAGGTTTAATTACCAACAAGGGGTTTGACCAAGGCAAACCCCCATTCACTAACAATCAACAAATTTTTCCTCTCTTGTGTGCTTGTGATTGTAGATTTAGGTTGAAGACTTGAAGATCATTTGAAGTGCAAAGTTGCAAAGTTGCATTGTAAAGTTGTCATCTCCATGGAAACTCACCTACAGGCCAAATCTAGAAGTTTCAAGACCTAAGATCTGAGAAGAAGAAAGTGCAAACATCAAGCCTCGGGATCACATTCGGAGATTACAGAAATTTAGATCGAAACTAAAACAGTAGCAAGAGCATCTTAGTCCTCCAAGTGGAATTTTGTAAAAATTCTTTCAGATCCAGTTTCGACATCCAAAGATTTCGCATCTGCCCTGAAAAACAGCAATGGGACTAATAAGATGGTAAGGACATCTTAGTCCTCCATAGCATATTTTGACAGCATCTTTGCATTTCCAGAATCCTTGTCACATTTCCAGACTTCTCAGGTACACATATCCTAACTTCTTGTTGCATTATTCCATCATTTGCATTGTTCATTTAGCTTGCATTATTAGGTTTTGTGAGTTGAATGTTAAGTTGTCTTTTCCAAGCTTTTGCTTGATGGTGAATCCTTAAAAGCTTAAAGAACCCCCTTCTAGGTCTTCCTCGTTGAGAATTGACTCACCTTTGAAGTTGATAGTCAATCCAATTTGGATTCCTAGGACATTATTGAATGACAATTGGAGAATAGTGGTGTTCTATGACCTAGGTTATAAAGCATCCCCATTTTCCTATTGTTCACCTGTTCAAGCAAACAACGAAAGGGAAGACACGTTGATAGAAGACTTGGTAAACTTGTGGGACATTTCGTTAAAAGACCGCATATGAAGGGAAGCTCTCAGGAGAGAGGTCCCTAGGGCTGCCATCTAGGACAACCTAACCGTCAACCTAGAGGTTGATTTTCTTCTCGACAAATTGCCAAGACTTATTGCACGTCACTTCATCATTTTGCGAGACCTTCAAGCTGAGAGAGACTAGGAACAACGAAACCAACAGATACTACAACAATGTGAAGAATGGAACAAAAGGGAAGAATGTGATATTGATCGTTGGTGTACGTCTAAGAATTAATGCCCTTAACCTTGAATAATGTAACGACCTATTCCTTGCGTAAATTAAAAACTTTCCAATTCTCACTTTAAACATGTAAAGGTACAAGTAACAAAGATAATACAATAAAAATCTTCCTTTCTTTATTGATAAATACGTACAAGTTACAATATGTTTCCACATGAATTTCATTTTCATTGCAAATACAAATCAGAGATCAAAAGTAATACAGTTACATACATAGCTCGTAAGCTTTTGCACAAATAGAAGTAAGAAGGTCCAGGAATCCGTCCTTTCAAATCTTGGTACATCGGCCGCTTGCTGTGGAGGAGAAACATCACTCGGGCGCTTTTTTCCCAACCACAAACTTATAATGCGGTCCCCCGCACACCTATCGTTAGATAGATGGCCCTCCCTTGGAAGAAGAGATTGGTAGGGTATCCTTTAATGATTACCAACTGAGCATAGTGTTGTGTCCTACACAACTAGAACCTTGCTATTTCACAATCTCGATCTAGTACTCGGATCACAATGAACTGACAGTGTAGTCTCAACTATCTCACTCCTAAGTGGATGTTGTACCTTTCACTACTTTGGCCAAAGTGTTCTCATTCAGTACTTCGAATGAAGGTCATCTATCATAAACACTACTCAAGGCCGATTTGACTTGAGGCTTCCTTACTCTATGCATAGGTTTTGTCCTTCAATGGATGAAACCGTCATCCCAAACATCCTACAATCATACGAACCTACTAGAAATGAAGCAGTCTACAAGTGTCTTATATCAATCCTCCTAATTAGGAATTCTTTATCCTAGGAGTACTTAGCTTGTCTCGGTTATCCTAATAACTTTAAGCTAAAAGACTTTACTTGATTCTGCCTTCATCTTGATCCTAGTAGATAATAAGTACATCTACGTATTCTCCATATACAGAGATCATACACAACATGCATTAGTCATTCAAAATGCAAATAAATCCTTCCCCTTTTATCTTTTTCCATTATTTCCCTATAATGCAAGGTAAGTAAAGCTAATCCCTTAAGCTCCTTACACATAATTCCCCTTTTATGATAAATGAACTATTCCCTTAAGTTCTTTTCACATAAATCCTCTTTTATGCCTATCTAGTAAATGTTTTGCTTTATAGTTCTATTCTTTAAAAACTAAGTAAAACAAACAAACACAAGATAATAGAAAACAGCTCTCAAATTGAATTTACAAAATGAAGAAAATCCATGCCTGTATTTAAAAGCTTCTCCTTTCAAAAATTGTTCTTCCAATCCCTCTTTGAATCGAGCTGCCAGAATCTCAATGATTTCTCACTCTATAACAACTCCCTATCAATCTAATCTTAAAAGTGTATTCTCCACTAATTCCTTATTCAACACAAATCTCACAATAGTATCACTCTCAGCTTAATTTGGGAAATTCACCGTTAATGGCAATTGCTGGTAAAGTCACTGTATTTTTCAACTCAGCAAAACAAAGTATGCAAACAGCTCAACGAATTAGAAATAAAAACTCAGAGAAGTAGCTAAACTCGGATTGCACAAGTGGTAGAAAATAAATAGTATGGCGTCTATATTTATAAGCCCGAAATGCAACCGTTTTCCACTAATGGAGGCATGTGGATTGACAACAAAGAGCCCAAAATTAGTCAAAATGATACCAGGCAGATTCTTAAACCCTAATTCATCAAAATCGAAGGTGATTCGTCATTATTTGAGCCAGCAAATCATGAATATTTCAACTTAGAAAGATAAAACGCCACTTACAAGTTTATGCGCATTTTAACAGATAAATATAAGTAAATATTAATGCTGAGACAAAGTCCCTCATCGGTAGGCGTCCACATTTCATTTCTCAGGTTGTGTGCGCCTTCTTTCTAGCCGCGTCCTGATATCTGGCGATGGTCACGCGCTACAGGCATCCATCTCATTTTCACGGGAATGGCTTTCTTCGAATTTTTCCTTTAAAATTATGTTTCGACTTTACACTTTGAAGTATTTTGTATTTCAAATATTTAACTCTCTTAATATTTCGATTTCCCATAGCTCAAAATATTTAATATTGATTTCAAAATTAAATATTTCCTTCTTTTTTTTTAAAGTCTTCAAATGTAATGTTTTTCATTTTAATTTATACAATTTCATATTTCAATATCATATATTTATATATTTTATCATATATGTATTTTAATTAAGTGTAATATTTTTAAATATATAAATATATATATTTTCCGACATTACATCGTGATATTTATATATATTTACATATATGTAAATATTACCTTAATATTAGTACATATATTTTAAAAATATAAATATATAATATATTTACATAGATATTTATGTATTTATGTATATATCCATAAATATAATCACATCGTTATTATATTATATACATTTATACATAAATATATATGTAAATTTGCTAGGCAATAATATTAAATATTATTTTCACCACAAACATCAGGCGGAATGTGTACATATATACACTTATGTATACGTATGTATGCGTATATACATGTCGACACATGTGTATGAGCATATCCGTCTACTTAACGTACACATGTATTGATATGTCTGTACATATAGATACGTGTTCACAATGTATAGATGTATGTGCGTTCCCAATCAAATCTTTAACACATATCTTTCACATCATTCATACTTGGGTCATGGTATAGCAAGTTTGACGTTAAACAATCACATCTCCTAAAGCATAAAGAAGTGAATTAAGAACCTTAATGTCAATAAACAAGCCTATGGATGACTTACCCTTATCTCGACAAACAAACTTGGCTTACTCAATCTATAGTATGTGTGTGTATGCTCAATTTGGTAACCGTTACTGTTTACCCGACCAAGTTCCTCCCCGAATGATGTCTCTCCTCTATCCGGAGGAACAGTCTTCATACCTGCGCACCATGACATGACATGACAGGTCATATGCTCCATAACAAAATAATATCTCACAATTTAGAATAACATTATTCCAAGAAACTTTGATTCTATACAACATTTAATTAAAAATTACATCAATTGAAGCTAACATTTAAATGCCTTATCATTTAAATAGAAACGCCATTATTGATAACAAGAACTGCCAAGTTGTTTATTCACCATAAAGATTCAAACATTACAATCAGTGCCTATGCAATAATCTTCCTCAAAATAGAGTGCTGACAAATAAAAAGAAACAAAAAATTAATACAAAACAATCTGAATCAAATCCAGCAAAATAAGATCTTTTAGAATAAAGAACAAAGGAAACACCAATGACAACTAAGGGTGAAGTTGGAAGAAGGTGAAGGTTCTTGAATAAAACACGACCCTACGAGGAAGCGAGAAAGCCAAAGCATAAAAAGAAGCATTAGTCAGAGAGAAAGGTATGTCCAGACAGAGAGAAACTGTCTGAAGGGGAGAGTGGTGAAATAACTGGAGCACTTACCACTTCTCGATGAAACATACACTGACCTCACCAACCAAACCAAAGAACTGTTTGTACCATCAACGTCGAACAAAGCGAAAAGTGAAGGAGAAAACACCACCAAAGAACAGTATAGACCATCATCAACAAACAAAGAAGGGTCATCACTGGATGACAAAGAAGTTTCACTAACAGGTGAAGGGGAAGGCAAGGAGGGAGCAGCCAACCCAATTGTCCAAGAACAATTCGTACCAATAGAACCGGC
>VDFB02315317.1:0-13220 GCA_007258455.2 Sequoia sempervirens | reverse complement strand
ACCTGGGGTCAAAAACATTGTCGGCGATATCCTACACCACCTCTGTTGGGAAGTGTTTATCAGGAAGCACCTTCTTACAGAATTCGAAGGGTCGCTCCTCAAGTGTTGGGTCGTTGGTGAATGAATTACACCCAAAAATATTGGCATAACCAGGCCTTTTGCTTGAAGCTAGAGCTTTTCTACTAGAGGTTGATGGTTCTGCCATGGCTACATCAGGAAGTTGTAAATAATTTCCTTAACAAAAATGGCCACTTGCATTTTGCTCCATTAGAAAAACCTACTTTTGAGTGAAATCAATTTCCTTGCTCGTATATGCAATTAAGGCTACGTTGTTACTGCTGGTCCATTAAATGTTGCCACTGAGGTGATACTTGTGGATTTGAGATCCATATCCCTTGGTAATGCCGAAAATGCCACGAGAATGGAATTAGTACATTCTCCTCGCCGCCTATTTTACAAATAAACTCGTTGCATTGAAGTGCATGATTTTTGCTATGTGAAACATGTTGAAGTGATGCAAGGTACCTGTTGATGTGATTTTGTGACTGCACCAACACAGAGCGAAGTTGCCAACGGCTACTCCATTCTCTCTTGATCAAAGTATTTCGCACGCTAAGATTGCGAGAGAGATCGTACGTTCAACTCCAAGGTTCCTTCAATGCAATGGAATACACTCAGTCGGCTCGTTGTGATTTTCTGTTTTCACGAGGGGACTTACACAATTGTTCACAAGTACTTGGCAGTTGACAGCATATTAATGATGAAAGGGGATTTTCGTGCGATATGGATGATTTGGAAATGAGATACATGTTTCCTATACTAACCAGAGATGTGTTGAATTTAAATGAGTGCAGGGTTTAGAAGATCTAAGTTCTTTCCTAAAGGTGGACGTGGGATCAATCTCAACAGACTTCAACCAGACTCTGCTTCGCCTCGCGTTGGACAACCTCTACAAAGTCGGTGCAATCTTCAAGGGATTAGTAATGAGTGTTCAAGTTACCATTCAGCATAAAGACACCATCAAGACAACGCATGCCAAGATGTGAATCATAACTGAAGTTAAGCTTATAAAGTGTTCTAGTTGACCACACGAGGCAAAATTGCCATTAGCAAGCTGCTAGTGGTATGAATTAAAATGAAACTTCCTTGATGAAAGGCCACAATCCACAGCTAACATTTACTTGCATGAAAATGGAAATTATTCTAATCTAAACTACTTGAAGTAGAAGGGCTTAAGAAATCTGCTAGCTGCTCATAACAAAAGACAAATTCAACATCAAGGAAAGCTCTTTTTATTATGATAGTCTTCACAACAATCCCTTACAAAGTTCTCAAAGGAAAACTTTCCTTCTCCAAACTATGTTATGAAACAAAATATGCTAAGCTATTACAACTATCAATCTCTCTGCTCTATTCTCTGATCTCTAATCTAATTTCTATTGAGATACAAATGAGGGGGAATGCCCCTTTTATAGTTGGCCCAATCCAATGGACGACTCAGATTACAATCGGCTGGATGGCCCAGATTGTGTGACTTCAGCCCTAAACAAGATTCACCCTAAAGACTTCCACGAAGAGGAGTGGGGTAATAAATGAACAAGAAGATTCCCACTCACTCTCAAAATAGTAAAGCAATTAATTTTTAGTATCAATCCTCGAAAAGATCATCATCCAGAAAGGCGTTTCCGTTCTCCTTCTCCTTGGCCGCAAAATCAATGAGCCTTGTCAGCACAGCTTCAACCTCCTGAATTGAAATAGGCGGGATATGATCAAGTTGAAACTGAAGTACTGTTACCATCTGCCCATGTCGAGTGCAAGACTTCTTCCAAGCGGTCAAGGCATCCTTTTTATTCTTAATCAGGCTGGAGAAAGTTGAAGTGTTCTCAAAGTCATCCTGCAGAAAAGTCTTCACCTCCGAAAAGAAAGGCGTCAATCCACTCCTCAAACCATCAGTAGTCACCTCCTCATAGGTCAATCTCCTAGCAAAGATAGCCTCAAGCGTGTTCAGGACTCCATCAATGATATTTCTCATGGCCTTTCTGACTCTGGCTGAATTTTCCTGTGCTGCATCAAAGAAACCTTGGCCCGTGACAATTGAAGAATACTAGCTGGTGAAATCATACCTAGCACCTTCCTGAATCACACCTCCCTCGACCAAAGTCTGTAAGGGAGTATGCATCAAAGCCTCTAGACGTTGAACAACCCTATTCTGATAGATATGAGCATCGCCCCAAGCCTGATGAACCTAATCCATCTATGCCATAATGTTGGAATCCTGCTGGTAAGCACGAGCGAGATCCTCCATAAAAATTTTTGTCTCGGCACGAAAATCAACAACCCACTTATCCGCTTCTTGTGCCATCTTTCTCAAATCTTCCAAGCCACTAACTAATCCTCTAGGAAACTCGGCTAGAAGCTCAATCACTGGATTCTCTTTCTCACAAGGACGAGACAAATGTTGTACATAACCAATCAAAGTCTTGTGATCTCTCTTCAATTTCTTATATTTTCCCTTAGTCCGGAGCAATATGTCCTTGAGTACCTGGTAGGAGTTATCACACTCCTCAATTATCTATGCTCTTGTGGGGTGACCTAACTCCATAGTGGTAATCACATAGTTTTCTGGAACATCATCTCGATCACACTCAACCCTTGGCACAGCCATGTGAACAGTGCGAGAGCCATCCTCATCTGTTGAAATCTTCAAAAACTTCCTAGCTCTCTTCTTTGTCAGAGGCGCACTGATCCTACTCAAGAATTTCTCCATCTCAACTGCTGGATCAACCTCTTCACTAGGGCTCCTCCTCATTCTATCTCTGAGCCAATCCGTTACCACCTGCTATAAATCTGAAATAGTGAGTGACTGCTCATTCCTTGCTTCCTCTTCACAAAATTCTTCTCTAACTTCGTCTTAGCGAGGCTCACCATCTTCTACAGGCTGAGTATCTCCTAAACCTTGGGCCTCCTTCCTTGTAACAGTGTCATCCTCTAATGTTGCCTCAAGCTCCTGCTGGAAGTGTGTTTCTGTGGCTGTTTCTTCATCTTCTTCCTGTTGGTTATCTCTGATAGGCGCGTTGACACTCTGGCCAA
Organism: Sequoia sempervirens; assembly: GCA_007258455.2. Lineage (NCBI taxonomy): Eukaryota > Viridiplantae > Streptophyta > Pinopsida > Cupressales > Cupressaceae > Sequoia > Sequoia sempervirens. The sequence goes on along the minus strand of VDFB02315317.1, from coordinate 10,130 downwards.
CAGACTCCCTTCGTGGTGGCTGATTTGCCTCTTGTAATTCATGTTCCTTATTCAACATATTCATCTGATCAACAAATAGTGAAACCTCTTGTATGCTTGGAGAACATGTCTCCAATGGCGTAGGTGATTCTACCACAATTCTTGGAGGCTCTGGTTGGATAGGCTCTTTCCTTCGTGACTCTGGAGCTTGAGCAACCTACTTCTTCTTCATAACAGTCAGTGACCTATGATCTCCCATCAAGTTGTAAGTGAGAGGGATGGACCTGTTCTTCACCCTATTCACATGCCTCTCGACCCATCCTCTGGTGAATGTCAGGATTGGGATGCCAAGTGTATCCAAATCCGCAATCTTTGGCTCCAACCAATCTGAAAGTGGGAGAGATGTATCCCTCACTGCCTCATAATCTGGATGAAGAACATTCATGTCCTCATCTACCTGGTCTAGTACTGGACTAATCTCGCACTCCCTGATCATGCTCAAAGCTAGCCTCGAAAATATCCTCTTTCTTACCTCAGCTTCATCGAACGCACCAGCCCAGTAATCTTCAATATTTTCCTTATGCTTGAACTCTTCTGACAATATCCATCTGATATTCCTGTGAGGATCATAATGTTGCTTGCTGGTGTGATAAGAAAATTAGAAAAAATGGAGCTCATTTTCAACTTCCTTGGCTGCCTATACTGAAGGACACACTTTGTCTGAATTTCCCATGATGATTGGGAAGTCTAGTCATCCCTTCTTCTTTTTCTTCTTAATTTTATCATAGGAAATGAGTTGCCTAGATGTTTCTAACATTAATATTCTGTTTGTAGGGTATCTGGGCAGCCTATAAGGATATGAAGAGAACACTTGCAACCTAACATAAGTAAACTTCAAAAATTGGATGAACCAACACTCGTACCTTTCTATCAATTCTTGAGCTTCCTTGGAGATCCTGTGATGAGTTCTTTGCTGATGTGATCTCGTTATGTGCATGGTGAAGGCGTCATTCATTGTCTTGTAATGAGATGTGCTCATCAAGTGCAACTGTGGACAAGCCTCATGAATCTTGAACTGATGAGAGCCACACCCAATAGGCTCCTTGTATGATATTCCTCTATACTTCGTCAGACGATCCAATATGTAGATGATGTATGAGCCCATGTAGAATGTCTTTGTTCTCCTCACACTTTGGAGCTGTTCATGTAAATTATCATTGATCATCACCGCCCAATTAATAAACTCCTTGCCTTCCAGCACAAGATTTATATAATAAAACATCCAAGGCTCAAAGATGAACGCTTGAGGACACCCTCCAACTCTATTGAGCATCATGATCAAATCATAATACTCCTGCTTCAAATCATCTGAGATTATCTACTTTGACAATTTCGTGCGAGAGTGCTTGGGCTTCTTCATCCAACAAGAGTTAATCATATTAGCACATCTTTCAAATGTTGAAGCATACATCCGCTCAGCATGTTCTCTCATTTTGTAGATCATCTTCTCATGTGAAGGAATTTCGAATGCTTCACCAATAGCCACAGGCGTGAGGTTGGAAAACAATCTGCCATCAAGTGAGACAATGGACCTATGCTCAGGGTCGTAGTAGTTAGCACACTCCATGAGTAATTCCAGACACTGAATTGCTGGTGAAAAATCAGCAGCTGCATATAGTCCACTTCTAACAATATTGTGAGAAGCAATCGAAGGACGATGGCCTCCAAATCCCATTATTCAACCTTTGAAAGCCTCCATGTTGAAAGAGCCCAAATTTGTGTCAGCCAACTTGCCCAGTCTTGAAGAAAACTTCGACTCCGACAGAAAAGACTTGCTCAGCTTCTTGATCACAGCCTGTCTGGACAAATTTTCCCTGCTGGATTCAACATTGTTCTCCCTGCCAGTTGCTCTTATTTCAGCCATTCTCAACACCTCCTGTAGCAGCTTCGAACTTTAAACACTTAGAAAATTCACTTGCAGCAATAAAACTTCAGCACTAGAGAAATTTCGGCCACCTTCACTTCAACAACTTCTCAGCTTCGAATTTATTCCTCCTCAGAGCTCAACTTCAGCTTCAACACTCAACTTTTCTCACACTACAATCCTCTTTTACTTCAAGTCAAAAATTTTCACCAAGTTTTAGCTTGCACTGCAATCTTCACTTCAGAGCCTAAGTCATACTTGCTAGCTGATAGAGAAAAATGAATAAACTCATAGCTCATATAGCCAAGTCGAATTCTAGAAGAAGCCAATTTTAGCCAGTTCATTAAATTTCCACTACTTCACTGCAGGAATTCAAATTTCCCTCCTCTGGCAGCTGCAACACTTGGCATTCAACATCTAGAATACTTTGACCTTCTAGAATTTCAAAAGATTCATCTCCACTAGGCGTACTTAGCATTTTTAAATCATCTTTTAAAATATTAACTTCAACTGCATCCACTTTGAAATTCATCTCACCAGCTGAGGTACTGAACTTTGATTTCATCCATCTCTGGCTCGAGAAAATTATTCCCACGAAGAATTTGATCAAATTCACCTAGGAAATTAATTTCAAATTCATCAGTCAAGGCATTTTATCTTCAACAACATCTCTTATTCCTTGCCTTAGAATTTTTTTAAAATTTTCCTTAGAAAATTCATCAATTAAGTACCCACAAAAAATCTTCATCTCAAAATCCTTGGCGAGGTGTAGAAAACTTTAAAATCCATTCCTTGTCAAAGATGTCCGATACCCAGAAGAAAATTCCCTTCAGAAGGCATCAAATTTATGTGTCTACAAACGAAGGGGTACATTTAATTTTTGAATTTTAACCTTAGAAAAATATTTTTCCAACAAATTTATTTTCATTCTTCATCTCTAGGCATATTTTCTTGCTTGGCCTAGAGAATTTTTGTCAACCTCATGAAGTTGGTATATTCTGACTCCTCAACTACCAATTTTATCCATGTCTGAAGAAAATTTCATCACTTCTTCAAGCTTAGGCGTATTTTCCTAGAGGTGGAATTTTATGCCTTAGATTTTTTTTTTCCTCATCACCATAAACATGGGTGCATATGAGGGTTGAAGGAGGAAATTTTGAATTTTTCCTTAGATATATATTTTTTTTCATTCTCCAGCATTTTATTCAGTACCATCTTTCTTCATTTTAGGCGCATTTTTCTTGTCAAGGAGGAATTAGCAACGCCTTAGTTTCTTCATCACCATCACTTCTTTCCTTGGGCGCATTTAGCATGTTGAGGAGGATTTAACATTATTAAACAACCTTTTCTTGGAGCCGCCATCTTCAATACCCCTTGGGCGCATTTAGGGGGTCTAAAAGGACATTACCACGCTTTAGCACATGTTATAGTTCACTTTGAATATGGGCGCATTTGGGACCCCAAGGAGGAATTAACCACGCCTTAGATTCTTTTTTCTTTCACCTTCATTTGGAGATGGGCGCATTTGGCATGTTGAGAAGGAGTTTTATCAACACTTAACACCTCTAGCAAGTTGGGCGCATTTGGGGTATGGAGGAGGAATAAGCCAACACTTAAAATATTTTCCATCACCATCTCTCCTTGAGGGTGCATTTGGGGATAGGAGGAGGAAGTTTCCAAACACTTAGAATATTTTCCTTCACACATATTGGAGATGGGCACATTTTGGGGTTGGAGCAAGAATTTTACATGCCTTGGAAACTTTTCTCAACCTCACTTCATGACAGGGCGCATTTAGGGGGTCCTGAAGGAACTTCTTTAGACTTAGAAATTTTTTCATGGCCTCTTCTCCTTGAGGGCACTTTTAGGGGGTTGAGTAGGAATTAACAACACTTCAAAATTTCCATCCTTCAGACAGCTTCTTCTTGGGTGCATTTCACAGGGGGTGAAGGAAATTTCTCAGACTTAGACATTTTTAGCTTGCTCGCACTTATTTACTATATTTAGTAGGCCCTCTGATTTTCACTCTTCTGAAGCTCGGATTGATTTGGAATTCATGCCATAGGAACCTCATGGCCTAGTTGATCTGTTCACACTGCCATCTCGTGCTGACTTACTATTTATAGCATGTTTGTGGAGGTGTTTTACTATTTATAGTAACTGCTCAGTTTCTTGACTTCCCCAACTCTGTTTGACTTGAAATCTGAATGACATGATCCTCATGGGTCAACTTACCTATTCACACTTGCGCCTGCTGCTGACTTACTATTTATAGCCTATTTCTAGAGTGCCTTTATTATAAATAGTAACTGCTCATATTTCCTTCAAATTTTACCAGTGAATAGCTTGAAAGATACTAATCGCAGTGGGTTACACTGGTTTTCAAAAATTCTAGCGTTTGACCCCTCATTTTGGGTCCCAAAGCTGGAAACCCTAAGCTGACTTGAATGTCGATCAAATGACCTCCGTTTGACCTCATTTCTATTGCACTTCACTTTGTTCATGACACTGAGGTGTTGGGCAGCCTCCAGAATGATCCTGCTAAAAATAGTAAGTCCCCGAAAAAGTGACCAACTCTGTCTGCATGTCACATCACTGCGTAACCTTTGAAAAACCCATAAGGAATAACCTGACATGCATTGAAAATTCTTGCATGCAAACCCTAAAAATAGCCTTTGAAGGTAGCTCTAAAAAAGGTCCTGATCCTGGTTTGCATGTTACATCACAACAAAGCTTTCGAAAAACCCACAAAGAATGTTCAGACATGAGTAGAAAATTCCAACATGCAAACCCTAGAAATAGCCTCCGAAGGCTGAGCGCTAAAAGTCATTATCTCATCTTGCATGTTATATCACCACGTAGGTCTCAGAAAATCCAGAAACATTCTCCAAACATGCATTGAAAAACTTCGCATGCAAACCCTAAAATCTGCTTTTGAAGATGAACTTTCTAAAAATAGAAAGTTGTCAGTTTCAGCTAAAAATTTGCATACAAGCAGTTTGACGTGCTCTAGATGCAGTGTAACAATCGGAACTTCAAAAGTGCTAAGAAAAATGTTCCAAATCAGGTACTTACTAAAAATAGTAAGTTGTCAGAATTCAATGAAATTTTGTTGGGGACCTGTTGGAAACTTACTAACTACAATGCCAAGCTCAGATTTCAACTTATTCACTCCAATTGAATTCAAATTGGGTAGAAGATTTAAAACCCTAATTCTTGGACTTAGCCAAAATTTCACGTTTAAGCACAAAGACGGGCACATCCTCAGAAAGATAGATAGCAGGAAGAGACAAAAAGAGAGAGAGAGAGAGAGAGACAAAACCCAAGCCAAAAGACGAGGAACGGAGGAAAAATTAGGGGGTCCCCATTTTGAATGGGGTGATGTGTGAAAAGGTCACAACAGTACCCTTGAAAAGAAGTGAATTAATTTGTCACAACTTAGGGTGTTAATCCATGTCTTTTCTCATTAGTAAACTGGTTGGTGCTTATGATGGCAAAGGACACACGTCAACAATCAGCATACTACAACATTTACTATCAATGCCCAAATTTATTTCTCAAGACATTTTGTCAAATTCTCCATATGATTTATATACCTTCCTCCATTTTGCCTTGAAATTTTCCCATTGTCATCCAACCAAAAATGGATCTTTTGTTGGTTGGGTTTGCTGGCTTAACTTTCTATATATAGCTATGCCACCTTATGCAATATTCATTCAAAAATATAGCCTCTTAATTTTAGCAACCTTTTTGTTGTCTCACATTCTGCCACAATTCACTCCTCTCTCAGAATGTCCGCTGGCTTAGTCACTCCTATTCGGCTCCTCCCACGGAGCCCACAATATTGCTTTGTAGGAGAGGTCACTAGTGACCGAATTAAGCACCTGGTGAAGAAATGCAACCGCCTTGCCTTGGTTGTGTTTAGGTGGGTAGTTGGCCAAGACTTCATTAATGACAAGAACCAGCTCTGAAGCAACTACAATGTCCTTTCCCGCTTCGTGGCCTCGCTGCTTGACATGAATGTGGCCAAACCCATGATAATTGAATTGTGCCACCAGATGTTCGACACTGCACTAATGGAAGGGCTTGGCAAGACAGTGCAAGTGGCCATCCCTAGCGTTGGTATCTCGAGTGCCATGGATCTTTGCAGGCATGTGGACGTTGGGATAGACGTACCCTAGTTGCCCTTCCTTTTTGACTTTCGGACCATGGAAATTGAGACACACCGCTGCTCTTCTCAACAAACGACCACCTATCTGTTGTGGGAATACGACATGGAGCGTGTTCTGGGGCTCACCTAGAGGAAGCACTTTAAATTTCTGGTGCAGAGCTATGGCAAATAGGCCTTGGATCTTTGTTGTGTGGAGCCCATGTGTGTTGTGTGTTCAGTTCCTTTTTGTGCCCTGATAGACAAGAAGAAGAAGAAGAAAAAGAACTCAAGAATGAGCCCTTTCGGCTTCCTGGACAATGGTTGGAGGCTTTTCTTTATTGTTTTTTGTACGTTGCCTCCTTTTTACATCTTTTTGCTCTGTAACTCTTTTTGGGTTTGTTCAAGAGAGCCTCATGTTTAAATTTGAGCCTCAGGCTTTGTATTACATTGTAAATTTTTGTTGAATATAATATAATATAAACTTTTTGCTTCTTCTGTGTTATTCTCGAATGGCTTATTCTCAAAATTTAAAACGTCTTTACAATTTTTTTTACATATGGTACATAACTATTAATTTTTTTAAAGAACTACATATTTTAATGGAAAAACTTTAGATAAATACCATTCACTAGTATATCTAAGGTGTTTCCTTCCATATCTTCAAGTTTTTTTGCATTCTTTTCCTTGCATGCATTGATTCAGAAGGGTCCCTTCCATAGCGCTTCAAATTTTGTGTGTTGCCTTGGTTTTGTAGTATGTTCATCGTACTTTAGCACTAGGCTCCCCTCTTTGAATTTTGGGTTAGAGGTCTTTTTGTCAAACCATCGCTTTACTGTTTGTTGATGGTTGATCATGGCTCCATAAGCTTTTTCTCTATCTTCCTCCAATTTTAGGAGTTCCACCAGCCATACCTCCATTCCACTGCTTTCTTCAATTTCAAGGGCTTTCAGTAGTTGTAAGGCAGGAATTTCTATGGAAATGGGTAACACTACCTCTTTTCTATAAACCAATTCATAAGGGGAGGTCTTTCAAATTTGCTTTGGCGTAATCTGGTATGCCCACAGAGCAGCTCACAGATGCTTGTGCCAATCCCTTTGTCATTCCAACCCAATGTGCTTGATTAACTTAATTAGGTTTTTGTTGGTTGACTCTGCTAACCCATTTCCTTGTGGGTAGTAATTCGATGAAGTTTTAAGGAAAAACCCATGTCTGATAGCAAAATCTGACATCCCTAATCCTACAAAAGCTCGGGCATCATTAGATATGATGGTCTTGGGCGGGCCAAATCTGGCTACTAACTCTTCAAGGAAATTAACAATTTCCCCCTCTGTGGCATTTTTTAGGGCTATGACCTTCGTCCACCTTGTGAAGTAATCGGTCGCCATTAAGATCCACTTGTGTCTAGCGTTGGAAATAGTATTTATCATTCTGATAAAATCCAAACCCCATTGAGAAAAGGGTTCTGTTGTGACCTTTTCACACATCGCCCCATTCAAGATGGGGACCCCTAATTTTTGCTCCATTTTGGTCTTTTGGCTTTGGTTTCTCTCTCTCTCTCTCTCTCTCTCTGTCTCCTTTCTCTGGTCTGCCTTTTGGGGGATGTATCCGTCATTGAGCTTAAACGTGAAAATTTTGGCCAAGTCTGGAAATTAGGGTTTGAGTCTTTTGGTCAGTTTGCGGTTGAACGAAGTGAATGAATTGAAAATTGAGCTTAACATTGTTGTCAGCATGTTTCCAGCAGGCTCTCAACAAATTTTCATCAAATTCTAGGTACTTACTATTTTTAGTAAGTGTGCAATTACAGGCAATCTGTCAACATTTTTGAGATTCTGACAGTCATGCTGCATTCAGAGCATATCAAGCTACTCGCATGCAAAATTTGAGCGAAAACAGACAACTTTCTATTTTTAGCAGTCCAGCTTCCAGGATAAATTTCAGGGTTCAAATGCAGAGTTTTTCTTTGCATGTTGGCATATTCCTTCTGGGTTTTTCGAGACCTTCGCGACGATATAACATGCAAAATGAGACAACTTTCAGAATTCAGTCTTCCGAGGCTATTTTTAGGGTTTGCATGTCAGGGTTTCTTTTGCATGTCGGATGATTCCTGATGGGTTTTTCAAGAGCTTTGCGATGGTGTGACATGTAAACGGAGATAACCACTCAGTAAGGAACTTACTATTTTTAGCAAGTGTGTCCTAGCAGCCACTTCCCAGCAGTTCATAATCATGAGCTGATCGCAATGCCACAGAAACAAGAGCAAACAGAGATCATTTGATATGCATGTAGAGCGAATTAGGGTTTCCAGCTTCGGGACCCAAAAAGAAGGGCAAAAAGTCAAAATTTTCGAAAACCGGTGTAAACCATCGCGATCAGCGTCCTTCAGGCTGTCTGCTGGTAAAATTTCAAGTCAAACGGAGCACTTACTATTTATAGTAAGTCAATTTGGAAATAGGCTAAAAATAGTAAATTGAGTGCATGCGTCAGTGTCGACAGTCAGGTCATGTGGTGAGGAGCGCCTCATTCAAATTTCAAGTCAATCGGAGTAGTGGAGCTATCAAAAGCAAGCAGTTACTATTTATAGTAAATCATCTTCAGAAATGGGCTAAAAATAGCAGGTCAGCTAAAAATGGCAGTGTCGACAGAACAACAAGATCATGAGGATGCAGTGTGCAAAATTTCAAGTCGTTCCGAGCTTCAGAGATGCAAATTCAAAGGACTTACTATAAATAGCAGGGCAGAGAAGTTGGCAGAAGTTAGAAAAAATTCTAAGTCTAGAGTTCATCCTTCACCACCATCAAAATGTGCCCAAATAGAAGCAAAGATGTTCAAGAAAAATTTCTAAGTATAAATTTCATCCGCCTCCTATGGTGAAATGCGCCCACTCACAAGAAAGTCAAGGAAAAGTCAAAGTGTCTCATCCTTCAGCATAGGCTAAATGCGCCCACATGCTAGCAAGAAGCATAAAAAATTCTAAGGCAAGAAACTCGTCCTCCACCATGCCCAAAATGCGCCCAAGGAGAGTTAATAAGAAAGAAGTCAAAAAGGTCAATGATTCTCATCCTTCACACATAGTAAAATGCGCCCAAATGGGGCCATGTGAAGACAAAATAGGGGATCTCAAAGGTCACAAGGTGGCGTTGCATGTGCTTCATCCCTCATAACCTCCAAAATGCGCCCATGTTTTAAGCTTCATCCTCCTCTACATGTAAAATGCGCCCATGCAGCTAAGAAGTCAACAAGTCAGCGAATTTTCATCCTCCTATAGGCATCAAATGCGCCCAAATGGGGCATGTCAAGACAAAAGTAAAGAAGTATAGTTATTCTTCTCTCTCCTTTGAATGCGCCATGTTAAATGAATAGGAGGTGAGGCGTGGTAAATGGGATAAAGGTGGTGGGTGATGGAAAATAAAGCTGCTAGGCGTATCCTCTTGCATATGCTATATGCGCCTAAAGTGAAGTGTTGAGGGTGAAATGACAAGTGCAAGGAATTGAAATTTAACATATCCTCCATGAAGTGTGATGTGCGCCATGCAAGGTGTGAAGTAAAGGGGAGGTAAATATTGTTTGGGTGTTTGAAAAATATTCACCTTCAAGTGTGATGCTAGGCTTGTGAGATGGTGGAAATAAAGTGCTAAGGCGTGATTTTCCTCAAGTGTGCTATAAAATATAAGATGAGTGATGGGAATTTTTCTAAGGCATTGGAGCTTCAAAAATATTTTTCAAATGTGAAGTAAAATGCAAAGTGGTGTTAGAGAATAAAATGTGCTAGGCGCCTTCATGAAAATTTTTCTAAGTGAAGTTGATATTTTCACCAGCAAAATTGATCGAGTTGGATATAAAATTTTCTAAGGAAAAATTTTCAAAGTGATTCAAAAATTTTCTAAGGCACAAATATTTTCTCCCTTAGAAAAATGCCTAAGTCTGGGGAGGTGATGGAATTTTCCTGAGGTCCGAGTGAAGTTTCCAGTGATAAAGTCAGAAGGTGCCAACATTGCAAGATGAATCCAAAATTTCTCAAGTTAGAACAACAGGACGATCACAGATGAAGAACGGATTTAAATTTCACAGGGAAATAAC
>VDFB02315316.1:0-15755 GCA_007258455.2 Sequoia sempervirens | reverse complement strand
TATGTTTTTGTATTTTCTTAATGCAAATATATGATATTTTAATACTATATGAAATGAATTTGATTATGCAAGTGAGATGCAATGCACTTATTTTTATGTTTTCTGATGCAAATATTATGATGTAATGGATGGATGGATGAATGATGCTATGCAAATATAATATGATAATGACATGAGAATGATGTGGTTTTTGTTAATGTCAAGTATACTCAATCTATTAATGATAGAGATAATCTCATTTTTGAAAATTTTTGCCAGCCTTGGAAAACCCATAAATACAGATGCAAAACTAATATGGATGCAATCTAACTTAACCATGCAAATCTAATATGCAAAGGTTGCCATCGTAACAACTGATTTGTTGTGCTTTTATCACCATTGATTCTTTAAAATGTTGAAAGTGATTAAAAACATCAATGGTATAATTAGAACATGATGACCTATGTACTACTTCCATGATTTTTGCTATTGCAAGTTAACACAAGCATCTAGGTATAATTAGACCAAGATGACTTGCACATTTCTCATGTAAATAGATAATAATTAATCATTTTCTTATGCAAATCCGAAATGTCATTAGTGATACTTTGTAGAGCATGTCTCGCGACAATTTGCATAGTAATAATGATTAACTCATAGACAATAGACAAAGAAAAACAATACTCCTTCCTAGATTCTCTAGTCCAGGACATCATCAAGTTGCTCCAGAGATATGATGGAAAAAATCAAAGTACAACAATTTACACATGCATGCTAACATGATAAATCCGTGATTCATAAGAATATCATCCATTTAATATTTGCTTTGATTCAATTGATTTAGCTGTTAGCTATAGATGTTTGATGTGTAAAGTTTGATAATTGATGTTCAATGTTGAATGTTTTTCTATGATCTTTGTGTTTGATGTGTTGTCCTACTACTGTTTGTCTGTTGGTTTAAGCTAAAAGTTTATTTCCCCCACTAAGTTAAGGATTTTTCCCCCAATCTATAGTGAGACACGACCGCGATGCTAGGATATGTACATGAAGCTTTCTGATGATAGGCATAATGAAGGTGAAAGAGAATGGAAAAAGTGATTGGTCTACATGCTCAAATACATGGAAAATCTAATATGTCACAAATAGCACCTGTTGCCAGGTTTTCACTACTTTTTTTTATTGCACTTTTTTTAGATTTTATGATTTTTATTTTTTTTTTCACTTTTTTTGTATTTTCCATTTTTTGATTTTTTTGTATTTTTCCTTTTTTTGATTTTTTTGTTGTCACCAAGATGCCTGTTTGCCAGGTTTTCATTAGGGTGATCACTTTTTTAGGATATGTTCTAATTTTTTTTGTATTTTTTCAGGACTTTTACTGATGCACTAGATGATTCAAGTGTAGAACTTTTGAGATGCAAGTTGTTGATGGGTTCTTTGAACAGATCTCCTTCAGGCGTAGGCAACTGGTATACTCTAGATCCAAATATTGATACAACGACAAAGGGACCTAGCTAGTTTCGTTCAAATTTTCCTTTCTTTTCCCTATCCTATTGATTACGGGGATTTTCTTTTAGGACTAAGTCACCCACCTGAAATGTTCTTGGTTTACTCTATGATTGTAACTTTGGACATTCTCTATTGATAAGCTTTCAGGTGATCAATTGCATGTTGACGTTGCTCATCCAACAGTTCTAACTCTTGTAACCTAGACACCCAATAATCTTCATTTGACATGATCCCCTTTAGTGACACACAGAGCGATGGTAGCTCAACCTCAATAGGTAAAATGGCCTCTGATCCATATACTAAAGCATAGGGTGTAGCTCTTATTAGGGTGCGAATGCTAGTTTAGTAAGCCAATAAAGTAGGGTTCAGTTGAACGTGCTAGTCATGTCCAACATCGTTTACAATTTTCTTTAATATTTTCAAAATGGTTTTGTTTGATGCCTTTGCCTAGCCATTTCCTTGAGGATAGTATGGTGTAGAAAATTGATGTTGGATATGAAACCTTTCACAAAGTTCTTGGATAACCTAATTCTTGAAAGGTCTACCATTTTCTGTGACAATGGATTGAGGAATGCCATACGGATAGATAATATAATTCAGGATGAAGGATGTGATTTGTTTTCTAGTGATGGTGGTCAAAGGAACAACTTTAATCCACTTTGTAAAGTACTTCATGGTTGTGATGATGAAATTGTGTCCATTTGATGATGGTGGATGAATTTTACCTACAAGATCTATTCCCCATTGATAGAAAGGCCATGTGGATGTGAATGGTTGTAGTTCTTGTGTTGGTGCATGTATTAGGTTTCTATGAACTTGGCATTTTTGGCACTTCTTGACAAACTAAAAGGACTCCATATTTGGCCAGGAATACCCCAAATATAGGAGTTTTTTTAGAGAGAGTTAGTCCACTTGAATGAGTTCCACAGATACCATCATGAGCCTCACATAAATCGGTTTTAGCTTAATTATGTTCGAGACATCAAAGGAGAGTACCATCAAGACCTCGTCAGTAAAGTACATTAGCTATCAAGGTATGTTGAGTTGCTTGTCGAATAAAGTTTTGCTTTTGGTTTTAGGATAAATCTAGTGATAGGGTGTTGTCTCATAGATAGGTATAGATTTTACCATAGGTAGAAGTATCAGCCTCGACTAGATGGTATATGACTTGGGATTCAGGGTTATCATAGGTGGGGTTAAACAGTTGTTCCACCATGAACTCATAATGGGCTCATTTCTCTGGTATCTATAGGAGAGAGGAAATGGTCACCATAACATCAACAACTTTGTTATCCCCTCTTGGAATTTTCTCAAATTTCATCTCCCCAAAGTACTTTTTAAAGTCATTGACCATTCTTTTATATGGCATCAATTTATCATCTTTTTTTTTGGTAATCATCATTCACCTGATTTATGACTAGTTGTGAATCTCCATAGACTTGCAATTTTGTGATCTTCCATTCAACTGCTACTTTTAGTCCAATGATCAATGCTTCATACTCAGAAGTGTTATTAGTGTAGGGGAACATTAATTTGTAGGAATTTGGAATGGTATGTCCTTGGGGCTTGAAAAATAAGATTCCTGCACTTGATCCATGCTACATGTAAGTTCCATCAAAATATAACCTCCATTGTTGTGTTGAAACTGTATGGACATCTATGTATGAAAACTCAATGTTCATGCGATGATCATCTTGTAATGGTGCTTCAGCTAGTTGATCCGCTACGGATTGACCCTTGATTTCTTTTTTGTCCACATACTAGATGTCAAACTCGCTCAATATCATTACCCACTTGGCTAGTCTTCTTGTCAAGGAAGCTTTGCTGAGTAGATACTTCAATGAATGAATTTTAGATATGATTTTGATGGTGTGAGTTGACATGTAATGTCTTAGTTGTTGAGTAGCAAATACTATTGCCATACAAGATTTTTCAATAAATGTGTAGTTCATCTCATAGCCATTCAAGGTTCTGCTGATGTAATAAATAACCTTTTCCTTTCTCATAGAATCTTGTTGTGCTAGTAGATCACTCAAAGATACCTCTGTTCTTGCTATGTAAAGTAATAATGGTTTTCCTTTAGTTGGTGGTACCAGTATATGGGTGACATCAGATATTGATTGAGTTAATTAAAGGTTACTTCACATTTTCACCCCATTTGAAAGAAACATTCTTGTGTACCAAGTGATTGAAAGGATGAGTTTTATCTCCCAGTTGTGCAATGAACCTCTTGATAGATTGGAATCATCCTTGCAAAGATCTGAGTTGGCTGATATTCTTAGGAGGAGGCATCTCCATGATGGCTTTGACTTTCACAGGATCCACCTCAATGCCTTTAGCCGATACTATATATCCCAAAATTTTAGATGATGTCATGCCAAATACACATTTCTTGGGGTTTAATCTCACATTGAGTTTCTCCAACCAAGTGAATATTTTGTCTAGAATTTCCAGATGTCCCTTTCTAGTGAATGATTTTTCCAACAAGTCATCTACATTGTCCTCCATAAAGGTGTGCATCTTGTCATGGAAGATGGTGGTCATTGCATGTTGATATGTAGCCTTGGCATTTTTCAACCCAAATGGCATTACGTTCCAACAAAAAGTACCCCATGGACATGTGAAGGTTGTCTTATCTTGATCTGCGAGTGCTATCTTAATCTGATTGTAACCTGGAAGGCCATCCATGAGTGAGAGAATTTCATGTCTAGCCATCAAATCTATAATGATGTGAATCTTAGGTAAAGGAAAATCATCTTTCAGGAAATCCCTATTGAGATCTCTGAAATCTGTACATATCTTGATGCTATGGCCGGGTTTAGAAACTAGCACAATGTTGGAGATCCATTCAACATAATCAATAGGTTAGATAAATCCAACATCCAATAGTTTCTTCAATTCATCTTTCACCAATAGTGCGATATGGGGATGCATTTTTCTCAACTTTTGCTTCACTGGCTTTACTCCAGGTGGTAGAGATAAATGATGCATGATAAGCTTTGGATCCATTCCTAGCATGTCAGTGTAGAACCAAGAAAATTTGACTTGTCTCTCTTCAAAGAACTTAGTAAAGCTTGATTTTTCTTCCTCTGTCATGGATGTTGCTAGATGTAGAGTCTTGACTATTTTAGTTGTGCTAATGTTGATAGATTGTGTAGGTTCAATCAGCACTAAAGATATCTCATGATAGTGATTGAGAAGAGTGTCAAATCTCTAATCTTTCGGTGACTCGAAGAGGTTTTCACTGTTAGATGTGCTCTTTATTTTTACTTTTTCTTGATCTAATACTGCCATTAAATGGTTTTCACCATTAGATTGATTTTTTATATTCATTATTTTGAAGCTGAGAGATTTGGCACTCCCTTTTTCTGAAGTTTCATTATGAGATTTAATGATGGAACATGTTTCAGGATTATTAGAGCAAAGGAAGTTCACAATGGCATCATTGCTTGGAAAGATAGGTATGTCAAGTAGCTCAGTTTGGTCCCAGTTAATTAGTTCGAGGTGTAAGAATGGCAAAGAATCATCAGATTGGCTAAGGTCAAAAGGGGTAAGTGTCATGATGGCAACGTTGTCAAAGTGTTTGATATAAATATTGAGGTCTATGGTGTTACTCTCTTTCGAGTGATCTATCTCGCTCGAAGTCTGATTTTCTTCACTTGAGTCATCGATATGCTATGATCCAATTTCAAGTGGTCTAGAACTCGAGCTTTGTACCTCCATATGTGTTGGTGCATACTTTTGTATCACATCAATTTATTTGTCATGAAAATATTCTTGAGAGAGGGAATCCCATTCATATTCATTGGAATCTATTTCAGAACTATCTCACAATTGAAGGATTCGCTCAAGAATTTGCTGCTTGGTTTCTTCTTTTGAGTCTTCTTTGTATCCTTGTCCTATTTTGTCCTTTAAATTGATTATGGTAGGTTGTAGTGGTTCTATGATACCCTCTTTTCTTTTGTCAATAAGATCTTTTCCATCATATCCCATCTTCTCTAGGATTGTAAAACCTTTACCATATGGTTCAGTTAGCATGTTGGAAGTTGATGCTTGTGATTCTTCATCCTTATACAACTAGTTTAAGACATCTTTATCTTTTGATTCATACACTAAGGTGCCTGCTTTTACAACCTTACCATCAAAGAGTGCGGTTGGATATGAGGATTGTTTTCTTGATGCAAATGTTTTTCCATATGATCTTGGTGAAGATAGCAGCTGTGAAAGACATAAGGATTAATCAAATGAATATTCCCCCAAGCCTTTGTCTTTTAACTAGATATTTTTCTCAAATTGTTTTGATAATGAATTAATTTGACCTTCTTGATTTGATGGAGTAGAATCATTGATACCTTTTTTTTTACTGAACCTTTTCCTCAAGCTGATTTGACAAAGAATTTGATTGACCTTCATTATTTGATAGGGTAGAATCACTGATACCCTTATCTTTTGATTGGTCTTTTTTCTCAACCCAATTTGACAAGGAGTCTAATTGTCTTTCATTTTTGGATGAACTAGGAGTAGGAGCTTCCCTGTTATGTGGCACAAAAGTATCTTGGGTTGTTTTGAGTGTGTTGCAATATTGGGGGTTGTTGGAATTAGCTGAAATGGTGATTTATTTCCCATGGAAAGGAAATTTCAAGCATTGGTGATATGTTGACAGCACTTCCTGCATCTCATGAATCCAAGGACGTCCCAAGGGTATGTTGTATTTCAACTCCTTGTTCAACACTTAGCAGATTATATCTTTTACAACTAGTCCCACTTGAATTGGTAGTACAATTAGTCCCTGGGAAGATCTCTCTTCATCATCATAGGCTTTTATAGTGATTTTTCTTCTACAATCAATTGCATTTTCTGAATATCCAAGTGCACTGATAAGTTTGAAAGTATAGATATTTAGGTCAGCTCCACCATCTATTAGAACATGTTTGACCTAGTGTTTGTGAATTAAAACCTCAATGTGGAGAGAAGCATTATGTGGATGGTCGATTGTTACATCATCATGTTTAGAAAATGATAGGCAATGAGGTGCGTTCAAGTGTCCCACCATAGCTTGGAATTGAAAAACTTCTAGATTATTTGGTACCGTGGTGGCTACTAGATCTTTTTCTAGAATTTATTTGTGAGCTGGTGAAATATTGAGTAGTTCCAATATGGATACTTGAGCTAGTATTTTCTATAATTGATCAACTATGTTGTATTGAGTTGCAGGGGCAATAGCTAGTTTAGATGTAGCTCCTTTCAATATTACTTTGGCTTTCCCCCTTGTGGTTGTGTTGAATAGTTGGTGATCATTTTTTTCTCTAATTTTAGTGACATTAATCTGATTATCATTTGTAGCAACGTTTGTGATCATATTTATTGGTACAATGTCCTTAATTCGATGTGATTTGGTGGTGATATAATGAAAATGACTTTCAGCTATAACAATGTTTCTTTGGCTCTTGATTTTGATGTCACTAGTTTGATGTTCTCTGATTGGTATGGTGTCATTGATTTGATGTGATTTGGTGTTGATGTCATGGTGATGATTTTCATGTGTAACAGTGTTTCTTTAGCCCTTGATTTTGATGTCCCTAGTTTGATTCTCAACTACAATGATGTCATTTTGGCCCTTGATTTCAATTTCCTTAGTTTGATTCTCAACTACCTCAACATAATGAATGGTAGAATCATAAACATAGTTCACATTTTTTCCTTTGGTGTTTGATGAAGATGACTCCCCTTTTTTGTAGTTTGGTAAAAGATTCTTGAATGCTCCATGATCATTGTTTGTTTGGGGTCCTACAAATATTGTCTTGTTATCAATCAAGTCCTGTATCAAATGTTTCAATTGCATATAGTCATTTGTCTTGTGTCTTTTTTTCTATGAAAGTCACAATAGTGTGCATCATTCCACCATGAAGGCTTAACTCTTGGTTCCCAATCACTTGCCTCTAGTAGTGTTATAACCTTGACTGGAAGAAGCTCCTTTAATGTTGATTCTAATGATTGTCCCAAAGGTGTGAATCTTCTTTGATTTGATGATGTTCGATATAGTGGTGGTTTAGATTAAGAATTGCTTGGATTTTTGATTTGATTGGTGTTTTGGTTTTTGTTTTGATTGCCGATGGGATTGTTGTTTTGATTGGTCTTGGTGGCAGTTGTTGTCAAGTTAAATATTGGTTTTGCATTTTGTGTTTCAGGTGAAGCATCATGGTTTCCAACATTCTTGTTTCTTTTCCAAAAGTTTGGTTTATCATTACTGTTATAATTATTAGAGGAGCTTGCTAAGTTGTTGCCTTCATTGTAAATTTTTATGATTCCTCTCTTGACCAAGGCTTCTTTGATTTTGATTCCATTTTCAATCATTTTCTCAAAGGTAGGTGGACATTGCAATTCAAGTCTAGAGCTCATCTCATCATTTAGATTGTTAATGAAGATTTCCATATTTTCCTTTTTAGGTATGGGACAAGAATATCTTGCAAACAATCTTCTCCATCTTTGCAAAAATATGAGGAATGATTCACCCTTTTTCTATTTTGTGTTGCAAAGGTCTTACATGGTTATCTTGTGTTGGATGTTGTTGGAGTATTGGGTGATGAATTTATTAACCAAATATTCAAAGGTTTTAATTGGTGGTGCGTGTTTGGAGAAACATTCCATGCATTGTCCCCCTAGGTTTCATGGAAATAATCTCATCAAATAAGTCTCTTCGTGTGCAAACTCAAGGATCATGGTTTGAAATTCTCTTACATGGTCTATTGGATCTATTTTACCATTGTATTTATCATGCTTTGGGAATTCAAAATGCTTGGGAAAAGGAATCATGTTAAGAGTTTGATCAAAAGGATATGGGAAAATGTCTTGTATCAAGTATCTTTTTGAGGTTCCCCTTTGCATATCTTGAATTTGTTGTTGGAGGTTTTTCATTTGATGAGTTAAGGCAACCACTAGATCTGTATTTGATGGATCATTTTCAATATTTTTAGGAGGTTCTTTCAATTGATTAATGTCAAAGTCATGTAGAAGCTTGATACCTTGATTAGCTAACATTAGGAAGTATTTTTCCCCATCCCTTTCAAAAAAAATCTCTAGGAACTTGTGGAAATTTGGATCTTGTTGAGAATGTTGGATGTCTTCCTCAATTATTTCCTCACCTTCAGATTGGTGGATTTTATGGAAAGGTTTTTCTTTAGCTTCAACCATGGTGTTATGAGTTTCAAGTTCTTTTTCTTTGAGTTTCTACTTTTGTGATCTTGTTTGAACGGGCATACATACAAGTGTTGTAATTTAACTAAAATTTGATCTTTGTTTAGAAGAGTGCCAAGGCTAAAAACTATGTCAAATAGAATGAAAAATTCTATTGATGAGAATAAGTTTAATCTGATTATATAGCATTGTTTTGTGATGAAAGGATGAGAAATCCTAATAATGAAACTTGGCTTAACAATCCGAGATGCGATAAGTTTGATTATTTAGGAACTTTAGGCTATTAGATCTTGGTTTAGTTTGAAGAATTCCACTTGAAAATGTTAGTTTCAACAAGTTTAAGACTCTGGTGTGACTGAGGAATGGTTCTATGCTGATAGGGATCCTTAATTCTGGTTCAAACTGTCAAACAGGGGATGAATTTAGCTCTCTAGTTTTGAATTTACTGAATGTGCTAAAACAAGTCTTGGATGAGCTAAAAGATTACATAGATGTGCTAGAAAACAACCTGGATGCTCTAGACCATACCCAAGATGTGCTAGTAAATTGACTCAATGCACTAAAAGATAGACCAAATGTGCTGGAGAATGTACTGAATGGGCTAAAATCTAGACTCAATACACTGAAGGATGACTCAGATACACCAGAAAATGTACTATATGCACCAGAAAAAGCCAAGGATGTGCTAGACTTCCCCTAAGTATGTGATTTCAAGTCGGTATTCTGTAGGTGAATACACTAAAATGTTTTGCAAATGCACTGGAAACTGGAACAAATGCGTTGCAAAATGGACTAGATGAGCTAAAAACTAGACTAGATGTGCTGGACAATGACTCAGATGCACCAAACTATACCCAAGATGCACTAGGAAATGCCCTATTGGTATGTGCAGGATCATGATGGACCAAAAAGTGGCGATATGATGGGTATGTGTAGAGTATGTGGCTGACGACTTCTTTTTTACCCAAAATTGATGAAACGAAAAGGGTTTTAAAGGAGATTCTCAACTTTCCACCAATATAAATTATGCTTTAGTTTGAATTTAATAAATAATTATTATTCATTTTCTATTTGAATTATGAGTAAAGTAAAGATTGAGAGGCTAATTGAAAAAATCTATAGCTTTCAAACAATATCACATTTTTTGAATCCAAAACATGTCACATTCTATGCTTCACATACTATAGGATTAAAAAAAAAATTGAATTTCATGAAGTCTTGACCAAGTTAATTTGTTAGACATATGAGTTTTTTATTTTTAAAATTTGTAATAAAAAATTCATAATTAATTATTTACTTGGAAAAAAATTAAAAAAGATATGCATCACATTAGGACATGAGTCCTCTACTTATATCTAAAATCTTATAATTTTTTATCATTTTATTGTGGTTAGGGGTGGATTGCATAACCTACTTCCTATTTTTCCCTAAAATTTAAGTACTACTGCATTGAAATTTCAAATTTTCACCAAATGTATTTTTTATAGAAAAAAAACCTCATAGTTTAGAAACTATATTCAATTTTCTATAGATTATATTCTTACATATTTTTGAAATAATATAGATAACTTATTCAAATTTTTACGTCAAGTTGCCTAACTCTATTTTTTTTGAAATTTTCACCACTTAAGGGCATTTTTTTTCCATGATGATAATGTACATACCCCTATATGCGCTACAAGACAGACCAAATGCATTGTAAGATAACTCAGATGTGCCAAAAAAAGTGGTGTATGGACCAGAATAGGGAATGAATGCGCTAATCTGGAAGTGTTCAATGTTTTTTTGTAACTTTGTCTGGTTGTTTTGCTTTTTATCAATGAATCTAAGTGTTTCTAGGGATATAATCTTATGAACAATGAATTTTGCTTGGTTTCTAGTTTTTGAATTATGGGAATTAAATGCTTAAATGGATGATTTCTTGAATTATGACTTCAAACATAGTAACAAGTTGTCAAAAAGTTGTGTAAAGCCTAGGAATTAAACATTGAGTGTGTATTTAAGAATCTGGTATGATTCCTTATCTAATTTCAAGGGTCACTTAAAATACCACATCCCACATCTTAGAACCATGTCAGCTCACACAACCATGTCACCCCCTAGAGGGCGCCTGTGTTTTTTTCTTTCTTAGGTGTTAACCAAGGTCGAATCCTCCACCTTTGGCTCCCCTTACACTGTGATATTAGAAGTGTTCAGAGACTGACTGGCTAGCTTCTACACTAAAGTTTGTAATAAGGGTTTCTGTTCGGTGCTGAAAATAGATAAACTCCCTCTGGAGACCTCCCAACCTTTAGAACAAAGGCTTTAGGGATGGTTATCTTGCACACTACTATCGAATTGCAGACTTTCCCTAAATTTTCTTTTGATTATAGTGGGCTAGAAAAATTGGCTTTAATTGTTCCCACTTAGGTCATTCTCATAGGGTGAGTACTTTATCCCACTACGGAGGGCCTTCTAAAGGTGTTAACAAAGCATAAAATAGTGAGTTTGGCATTTTGGTCACCCAATTAAGGGGAGAGCATAGGCCTATCACTTCAAGCATAGTAGACAAGGGGTTATTTAACCTTCTTATTAAACTAGGTTCCTAATTTAATTAAAAGAAGACAATAAAACAACTCTAGCCTCTACATACATCATCAGTAGTTTAATAAAATTGTCTTTAACCAGTGTATTAAGCACCTACAACACAAAAAATATCAATTAGTTGTCAAGATTTTGAAATTTTGCAAAATAAACTAGATGCGCTAAAATAGACATCAGATGCGCTAAAAGATCATACCTATGTGCTAAAAGAACTACCAAATGTGCTAGGGAAACTACTATATGTTCCAAAATATAGGCTGAATGCACTAGAAAACCCCCTGTATGCACTGAAAGATCCTCTAGATGTGTCATAATAGGAACTGGATGCGCTAAACTATGTTTCGTATGCACCGAAAGAAATATCAGATGCGCTACCTAAGAGTTCACATCCAGATATGTGAAACAAATTTTCAAAAAAAGTCAATAAAAAGGGGCTAGACCCCATGGTGGGAACCAAAATGTGTATTGTGTGAACTGTGAGAGTTAGTAAATGAATAATAAACACACAAAACCAATGAAACCTATTACATTAGAGAATTGAATCACATAATTAATCGAATTCAAAAAATAATGAATCACTAAAACCATTCCATTTTTTCCTATCTCTAAGGATTCCTTGAATCATAATGGTTCTCAGATTTTGCTTGCACTATGACTTTCAGAATGACAACCTAGGGAATGGATGTTGTAAGAATCATAATTCCTACATGATTTGATAAGTTGTATGATAATGTTGAATGATGTTATGATATTGAATGTTGTTGTAAATGATAATGGTGATATGATAATGAATATGATGTTAAAGACTATGATGCAAATGTTGTATAAAAACTAAGATGATAATGAAAATGCAGCTATAGAATGAAGCCATGATTCTAAACTAAAATGCTTTTACAATGCAAATTACTAAATGCTAAAATGCTCTAAATGCTCTATACTTATGCTCTAAATGCTCTCATATAATTTCTATAGAGTAAGTTTGCTCAAGATGGGATTGCAAATGCTATAGCAAGAGGTTGTATTTATAGGATTTTCAAGACATAAAATGATGTGGCAACAACCAATGGTCAAGATTTTAGTTGGAGAGATGAACGGTGGAGAAAGAAGTTAGAGGGAATCATGGAGGATGTTCCCTTTAAAAGAGAACTTTTCCAAGTGTTTAGAAGAATTAATGAGATGAAGGAGCCAAGTGTCCAAGGTTGTTTCAAATTTGTTGAGGATAATTGCAAATTTAAATATTAGACATATTTAAATTCATGTGACACTTGATGAGGTGGTAAGAGGAAAAGTTGGAGACATGTGCCTAAATTCAAATTGGGAATTTAAATTTAGTGAGAAGATAATTAATTAAATAAAACCAACTATAGGAATTTGTTTATTTAATTAAAAATAGAAGAACGTGCTTTAAGACGGTAGAATTTAGAAAAGTGTGAACTATATAAATAAATTTAGAATTTATTTTTAAGTAGACGAATTAAAGGGGTTCATTAATTAAATAACTTGTATTTAATTAATTAATTATCTTGACCGATTTTAGGTGTATGCAATAATAAATACATATTTTAAAACTAGACATCATGATTTATGATGGGTTTTTTAATTTAATAAAATAATTTAAAAAAAAAAAACATCAACCATATTGCCAAGGTCATCTATTTCTCTTGACATTTTGATGACCTTATACTTGCTAGTTCAAGGCTAAGGGTTGGGTTACCAAGAGAATTATTATTCAATTCTCTTAGAATTGAATAATTGTTTAGTTAAAGTGTGAATTTGTGAATAACATTAACTAGAATTTTTAATAACCTAAAATTAACTAGAATTTGTGAATAGCATTATTCAAGAGAATTTTTGTAGATTAACTAGAATTGAATAATTATTTAGTTAAAGTGTGAATTCTACTTGGAAAAGTGGAAAAAAAGATTATCTTGATATAGTTACATACTCATTATTAAAAGTCATTTATGGTTTTTCTTTAAGATTTATTTTAAGAAAATGGGCCTATTTAAATATATTTTGGTAAATAGATTGATGTAGTGTTTTTCACTTAGTATACATCCTCCTTTATGAACTTTCAAATACTTGAAATAGTAAAATTATATTATTTAAAAAAAATAAAAAATAGGTAGAATATGTCAAGAGAAGAGATTTATTATTAAATTTTTTAAAATATTTCAATTTTATTTAAATTGATAATATTCTATTAATATTTTTTATTTGAGCTATAAATAGTATTTTTTTGAACATATGACATGCATATCCACATTAGGAATGTAATTTTATTGAAAAGTTTGGCCAAAGTAATAGTTTTTGCATGTATTTTTAGTTCAAAAGTATCTACTCATTTCCATATTATTCAAATATCATACAACTTGAGGGTATCTAGGGATGCATGGAAAAATATTTTGTATGGCTTAGTACTTTTACATGTAGTTATCAAATGGGGCATTGTACCTCAATAATTACACAAATGAGAATCATCATTAAAGGGTCAAGCCACTTCAAATTTGAAGGTGTGTGAGGGACTATGGATCTATGGTTTTAGGTAAACCACTTGGAGGATTTTTTTGATTAACATTGTTTGATAAAGATATATTTATTGTACTTAAACAATACACTAAATTATATGCCATTTTCCAAATATAAGTATTAGATATTTTAATTATATTAAGACTAGAAGGGCCATTACCCATAACAAAATAGCCATTAAGGTGAATGAGGGGCTCACAAGAAGTGAAATGCTCAACAAACTAAAGCAAAAACATAAAACATAAAACATATATAGTTCGACTAGTAAACCAAAATAGAGACAACACCAAAAAAGACCAACACAGGACCACATAACACCTACAGTTCTCCCAGAAACTTGAGACCACTGATCACCTTTCACTGCTGAGCCAGGGAGTGGAGCTTCTCCTCAAAAGATAAAGGGCCTTACTACATAGTTTGAGTATCCATTGCATCATCTAGAGTCATGCTATCCACCACCTTCCTTTTCTTCTGTGTTTGACCATCATCATGCCCCTGCTTAGCCACTCATTTTTCCTAACCCTTCCTAATCTCTTGTTTGAAGAGCCGAATGGTGAGGGTAGTGTTCTTCACATTTACCTTACTATAATAAATTATGACTTGGAGGCACTGAGTGGCTTTTTCCTTGTTACTTTCTATTGATTCAATCTCCATCTGTAAAATATTTTTTTCTTCCTCCATGCCAATAATATCATGAATCTCTTTCATCTCCTTATCCCATTTGGTCCAATGCTCAAAAGACTTAGCCAAATAAGCTATCATTTCCCAATGGCCTTTGTCCTCCACCCCTCGGCAAAGCAACCTACTGTAGTAACACCTTATTCTCTAGAATCTAAATTCTCTCCTTAGCAGTAACCAGTTGAAACAAGAGCCATATAAGGATGTCATTTTGGAAATTAAGCATCTTTGAAATCTCATTAATTTTGGTGCAGAGGGAGTCATCAAGAACACGAGTTTCAAAAGAAACCCTAGGTTTAACATGAGTCCCCTATAAATTGATGCAAAAATTAGGGGAATTTTGATGGCTAGGGTTAATAATAGGGGGTGTTGGGCACATCAGAGACCTCTACATGAGTAGGGGAATGCATGGGAGAATTGAAAGGGATGTGATTCCACAACTCATTGTCAAAGTTGTTGGAGCCATCAGACCCAAAAGTAGAAACAGGAGTGGGCTAGGATAGGGGTACAACTTTTATGCAGTCCAAAGGGGTTTCCTCATTTGTAGGGGTTATCTTGTATATTTTTTCAAAAATGATTGTATTGTTGTATGAAAATACAAATTGTACACAAGTGAAAATACATCATCATGATTCATTTGTAGATATAGAAAATTATAATGCTTGATGATTTTATTTTATTTAAGAAACATATATTATAGAATCTAATTTAGTTTCATTCATTTCATGTAAAAGTAAAGTTATAACCATGGCTTCTAATGATTATGAGCTTAATTGTTATTATTTCATTTTCTTTGATATAAAGGATAAATTAGTAAGCTATAATGTGTTAAGAGGATTATTTTATTTCATGTGTAATTTGTGCATGGTTGAAACACTAGGATATCAAGTCTACTATATATTAGCATAATATCTTAATAATTTTTCATTTTAATCCAACCAAAGCTATAAATTTTCCCTAAAATTTAAACTAGTAGATTATAAGAAACATGTTGGGTAGAAAATAATAATGAGAAGATCTAATTTAGCAAAGATAAACCCAAGAAAATTTTGAAAATTTATGACATGTCATTTATGTTTAGATAACATACAACAATAATAAGGTGAGAAGTTATATAAGAGTACCAATGAGTACATCCTACTCTTGGTAATATTAAAATTTAATCAAAATAAGAATAAAGTTAAGTAGAATATAAATATGATTTATTGAAAGTATAGAGTAATTTTTTTTTATAAATAAGCGTATGCAATACAATAAAATTTTAAATAAAATAATATTATGATTTT
>VDFB02315315.1:0-49435 GCA_007258455.2 Sequoia sempervirens | reverse complement strand
CGTAGTGAAATACTTAATAGTAAAGGGAATGCCCTTTGTCTTGAATGAAGATCTCTAGTTTTAGAAATGATGCCACACCCAACAAAGAGCATATAGATAGGACTTTCTAAATGCTACAAATCAGATTTAACCATCGATTAAGCATTTGCAGTAGCCGCTATCGAGTTAGTGATATATTACCAAACCATGAATAAGTTGCCCTGAACAAGCCACCAATAAAAAACAACTCAAAGTGATGACTGCAATGTTATTAGTTATGAAAATGCTCCCAATCAGACAATGAAAAAGAAAGAAGCTTTAGTCAAGAGAACAAACACCAACAAATCGACTCTTTAAGAAATTCAAAGTTTTGACAAA
Source organism: Sequoia sempervirens (assembly GCA_007258455.2). Taxonomy (NCBI): domain Eukaryota; kingdom Viridiplantae; phylum Streptophyta; class Pinopsida; order Cupressales; family Cupressaceae; genus Sequoia; species Sequoia sempervirens. The sequence goes on along the minus strand of VDFB02315315.1, from coordinate 49,078 downwards.
AATCATGAAGGTGAAGGAGTAACCAAAAAGCAATGAGTCAACTCATAATTAGTGTTTTAAATATTGAAAGATAATCAACTTCAACAAATTGTATCATAGATTGAATTCAAAATAAATGGTACACTAAAAAAAAGAACTTTAGCATTAGAGAATCTCCTTCAACATAAAGCAAATAAAGTGAATGCTTTCCCCTTTCAATGGATAAATAGAAAATCTACAAAACTCTAAAAGAGGCAACATGCAAGCTCTATAAAAGTATTAGAAAAATCTCCATGAAAGCATTGCCCCACGGTGGGCACCATAATGTGAACCCTCAATCTGCATTGTTCAAACAATGACTACCATTAACTTAGTTTGTTAGTTCAAAACAAGAAAACCTCAGATTCCCTATAAAATTCATTTGAACACAAGAATAATAGAAACAAAGCATGAAAGAAAACAAAAACAATGAAACATTACTCAAAAGACCAAACTAACATCTTATAGGGAGATTGGTGCTATTTTGATGTGGAATATAGCCCTTTTCCAACCCCTTTTGATAAGATAAATGATGAAAAATCCTTTGAAGATGCTAAATGATATGATAAACAAGATGAAAATGCTTGAAATCACCGTATCAAGTTGTGAAGTTGTGGAGCGAAGATGAGAAACTTGTGGAGGATTGATACAATGGAGAAGCTCTCTATTTATCCAAAAGGATGATGGAGGATGTGGGATAGAAGATAAGTCAATGATAAAGCTCCACTTGTCAACATGTGAAAGGTTGAGGAATGAGCACATTTTGGTCAATGTACCAAAGAGGGGGAGATTTGAAATTTTAATTTGATGAGAGGATGAGTTAAATGAGAAGCTTGACTTGTGCAAGAGACATGTAAGAGCTTATTGATTTCTTTGTTGGATATACATGATAAATTGGGGAAAGATTCAAACTAGGAAGAATATTCTCAAAGATGTCATGTTTGAAGAAAATGATGAATTAATAAAATTTGTGCAAGTGGGAAAAGCTAGAGGATGTGATGGGTGATTAGATTAGATTGATCAGGATTAGATTAATTTAGTGAGGGATTAGGTGATTTTGACCCATTTGACTTAGATTTAGGGATTTAAATTAAATCAAAGGGAAATGAAAGGTGATTTCAAACTTAATTAAATAAAGGTATAATTTATTTAATTAAAAGGATGATGATAGGCTTAAATTAAAGAAAGTTAATTTATTCAATTTAAATGGATGACCTTAGGAGATTAATCAATTCAACTTGGTTTATTTAATTGACGAGAGCATATGATTATGCATGATGTCAATTTAATGTTTCTATAGTTATATTCTAATCTAGATTGATGTTTCCATGGGTACCACTCAAGGAAAGTAGTCAGATGTGTAGATATGTGGGTTAGAGCTTGTATGTGGAAAGATAATGCTTATCTTTTCCATTGATGTCAAAGGGGGAGAAGAGTAATGTGAAAAATAGTATGAGGAAAATAGTAATGTGGAAGAAAAGAGTTTGAATCTAAGGGAGAGAAACTATTGATTGAGAGTTGTTTTTATGGTTTTTTTCACATCGTGTGTTCCTATTCAATGCTATGGTTGTGTTGTTGATATGTGGTTGTCATTGATGTCAACACTATTAGCATTTATGAATTGAAGGCTATATATGTTGAGGTTATTGAGAAAATTGTTGAAAAATAAGTGGCAAGTTGATAGAGCTACAATGAAGTTCATATTAGTGTCTTGCTCCATACATTGATGATTAGGTGTTGTGGACTAAAGGTTTTATTGTTGAATGTATATATTTTATCCATCAAAATTTTTAGAGATCTGCACAAATTTTTGATCGTGTTATGAACATTTGTCTTTGAATAGTTTTCCTATGGCTTTAGTTAGTGTTCCTAAGTGAAGCTGGTGTGATTCTAGTAAGTTCAATTGCTATGGATGCTTCTATGATGATTTATGATGCTCGTGGATATTTCTAGATCATGCTCTATCCTTTTTGCATGTCCGTATTGATCAGTGTGCTCATGGTTAGTGATTTTTCCTTTGCATGTTTGTTTTTTCATGTTATTGGATGACATGATGGTTGTAACATGTTGTGGATCCTTGGAGATTAAACTTTTAATGTTTGGCATGCTCGAGGATATTGTTTTAGGTCTTCATTATGTTTTGGCTGATGGTGTTTGATTTGCATTGGAAATTCATTTGTAATTTTGGGCTGACATTATATGCATGTTTTATATTTTCATGTTTTATTTTGGCAGACAGAGTTGTTGATGTAATTCCATTAAGAAAATATATAAGAGTGACTTTTTGAGTGAAGTGTAGTGTGAATAAGTTCTAGAGAAAATGCAAGTTTGTGCATAGTGTTCTAATATTCAATTGTAGAGTAGAGTGTGAAGGAGTGTTTCTATGCTTAACTGGAACTCTAATCAAGATTTTACAAAAGCTATTTTCTTAGTTCATACCCTCCAAATCTAATATGAGTCTCTATAAAACAATGTCTTCTTTGGGTAATGAACTCGAGTTCTTGTATTTGAGTAGTGAGCTTTAGGTAGTGTGCCTGAATGCATGTGCATTCCCATTATTCTTCATTATACTTTTAACAAAGTATAATATTGTGGACTGACATCCACCATGGCTTTTCCCCTAATAGTGTTTCCATGTAAAAAATATTGGTGTTCTTTGTGTTTATGATGTGTTGATTGTTTATGGTTTAATGTTCATTCATCAGATTTAAGAACTAGTTAATGAAAGTTTAATATGTTTGAAATTTTGTGACAATAGATTCACCCCCCCTAGATGTTTTTCCTTGTTTTTCCAACATAGGCCAAAATTTTAGGATAAAAACCATTTCAATCTTCATTCAAGCCTATAAAAGTTTTTAGGTGCAGACTTCTAGTTTTACAACTTTATGTTTTGATATATATGCATTTATAGATCATTTAATTCAAGTTTGCATCATATTAGGGAAATTCATTTCATCTTGCATTTCATTTTCTTTTCCAAGTTTAAACTTGGTGTTGAACCCCTCTTGTAATCTGAATTTAACCTCTAGGACTATCCCTTAGTAGACCTCTTACCTTGATTCCACTCTTGTGTTGAGATCTCTAAGGAATCCTTGAATATTAGTTGGAGAGTGATTTTGTGTCCAAAACCATAAAGCATCCATTTTAAAACTAAACAATAGGTCTAGACATTGATTTCTACATTTTAGTCAAAATAATATTCTTGGGTTTTATATCCCAATGAATAACTACCATCTCATTGTACTATTTAATTACTACAACCAATTGTTTAATTAAATTTGCATCTTGATGCTTTGCATAGGACCCATTCTTAGATGTGGAAAAGATAAAACATGGAAGAAAACTAATGGCTGTGAGTGGGAAGAGGAGTACTTCAGTGTGTTTGAATTTTTCTATTGAGGAAGACAAGGGTGGAGGGTTAGATCTTAATGGGGATGATCCAGTGTAATGATGGAAAAACTACTCCCTAACATGGCCTTGATTTACTATTGTAATATGTTTAAGTTATTCACATTAGTTATTGGTCCCTTTTAAACTAAATGAGTTTATTGGTGCCTTATTTGGGGTTATGTAAATTTTTTTAACACATGTTCACACTTTTCTAGGGCTTTATTAAATAATTAGGCTTCTTTATGCTTTAATTGGCCTTATTTTGCATCCACAAGTCTCATTTTATGCATGTTTTCAAGGATGATCCCGAGACAAATCAACATCTAATCATAATTTAGGTGTTTTTAGGTTGTGTGACCTAGGTCTAGGACTCATATGCCACCTTGGGAATGTGGGTCCCACTTGGGGTTTTGGGTCTCTATCTAGGTTTAACACCTTTCTAATCATTTTTAAAGTTGGTCTCATAATTTATGCCTAATGGGACTCATATGCCACCTTGGGAATATGATTCTCATGTGGTCCAAAATTAAAATTAATTCAAATTCTTAGCCAAATTTTATCCTTCTAGATCTAATGTCGACTTTTAGTCTTTTAATTTTTGGAATTTTTGCATAGTTAAGTATAAATACAAGTTTCTTTCACTCATTTTCACCCCAAGCATTCAAGTAATCATGCATATAAAAAATTTAGTTTCACAAGAACATTCAAGTGTTTACAATAGAATTCAAGAGCATTCAATAGCATTCAAGGGAAGATTATTGATCATTTTAGAGCATTATTCAAGAACCAGGCATCATGTAAAAGTCATCATGCATCATGCTTGTTTTTGAGCTAATAATTGTTATGTATGGTTTTATGATTCAAGAAAGTGTTCAACTTAAGATCTATCCTATTCAAGCAAGACTCAAGATCTACATCCATTATAGTTATTTCATACATGTTTTCAACCTATTATTTCTATGGTTTTGTGAGTTGCAACATATTATTATTCTCATTCATCATTCTCCATTCCTATTTCATTTCATTTCATTTCAAGGTTGGATTACCAAAATGGGGTTTGAAAAAGAAAAACCCCTTTCCACTAACAAAACAAAATTTTTCCCTCTCTTTGGTGTGTGATTTGTAGGTTTAGGTTGAAGACACATTGAAGAGCAAGTTTGGAAAAATTGTCAAAGTGTTTAATGTTGTTAAAGTTGTCACCTTGCATTGGAGATACTTGGAAGACTTCTATAGGATGGAAATCAAGGTTTCAAATCTAAAAATTAATTGGAAATAAATAAAAAAAACATTAAACACAATATTTGGGTTTCAAGCTTCAAAAACCCTAACTAGACCGATACACTAGTTTTGGCATAAGAGTCCCAATTGGGGTAATTTTCTCAATTTTTGTAGTTTCAGAAACCTATTTTCCAAATTACTATTTTTACATAGAAAACCAGATTTGGGACTAAATTGCATAGTCTAATGTATGCATCCTAGTCAACATTAAAGTTAGAATTTCTAGAATTTCAAAGCTCATAATACATATTTTTTTATTATTTCATTTTGGTAAACCTAAATTTACAACATCATAATTCTGATTTGGAGTCCATTATCATCCTCAATTTTGGTTTCATTAACATTAAATTAGGATTTGCATTAGCTAATTGGAATTCTAGGGTTTCTAAATTTTTGCTTTAGTGAAAGTACACATAGCTTGCATTATTGCATCTCATATCATTGAAAATCATATAAAATTTTCATTTTCACTTAGGCTACAAATTATACAACATAAAAAGCATAAAAATATTTTAAATTTTTTTAAAATTTTCAAAAAACCCCTCATTGGGATCATACACCCCTCTGAGCAATTTAGTCCCAATGCAAACTTTGCACTACATTTTCCAAAATTTAAAGCTCCATTTCTATTCTCATGTTTGTTGTGGATACCTTTTTTTTTCAATTATGGCCATTTCATTGCACTTAGTTTATATTGCATTTGCATTCATCTTGCATTTAGCATCCCTGGCATGAGTATTTAGTGTCATCTTTCCAATACTATAGTGAGATGAAGTTTGAGACTCATTCCATCTTGAGATAGCACAATCATCGTTGACCTTGGGGTTTCTAACTCTCTTCTTGATAGTGTTGCTAATCAACCCTCCATGGCCCATGATTTATACACTACACCTCAAATCCCATAAGATGTCCTACACAAATTAGATGAAATATTCAAAAAATTACAAGCCTATATCCTTAGTGAATGTATAGACATTAGCTTGGTTCCAATTATACAAAATCTAAGGAAAGTGCTTAAAAATGGAAGTGGAAATAAAATTATCAATGGTCTTAGACACTCAATTCAGAACTATTTAAATAAGGAAAGCAATAATAATACATCTACCATGGTCAATAAGAATAATGATGATAACAATATATTATGTTCAACATGATCCTATAGATAATGATCCTATGGATCATATGGTAGGAGTGATAGATGGCATTCCTCATAAGGGTTGAAATAAAAAGCATCTTGAGATTACTTTCTCCTCACAAGATATAATTAAGCATGGAGCCAATGGTCCTCTTTATATAGATGGCCAAATATATGAAAATCCAACTAATGGGATATTAATAGATCTCATATATGGAGACAATGTGATCATCGAGGAATTCTTACCTTTGCATGAACTCTATCAATATCTATATAATAAATTGAAAGCATGGATCAAGATGCATAATGGTTTCACTTTCCCTACAATGGGGTCAATCACTCTTCATTTGGAAATAGGATTGAAAACGTTAGATATCTAATTCTCCATCATCTTGCAATCAAACCAATTTTGTGTGAAGCTAGGCCTTCCATGGTTTCACTCCATAAATGCCATCCCTTCTATTGTACAAAAATGTTTAAAAATTACCATTGACAATGCAATTTTTACTGTTCATGATAGTGGCTTTAACCCTTTGTCTTCCTATGTAAAATTTTCCTTAGATTTCTTTTGGCTTGAGCTTATAGAACCTATCAAACCACAAGAAGAATTATTTTTCAAATCCTATAAAAAATTCAAGGTAAAGAAAATAGCAGAATTATCCCTTCAAAACATGGATCCACCCACCATTGATCCTAGCATCCTTGACAAATCCATGATTAAACCTAAAGAAATTATAAATAACCAAGATCAACCTAACACAGAACCTTCACCTACTTGCTATAAAAGACCAAGAGAAAGTGAAAATACCCCCATCACACATCCTAGAATAAAAGAAGTTTACAAAGTAAAAGAGAAAGTGGTTGGAGCACCTCTAGTGGTTCCTTTTGTTCCTCCCCCTGGGGAAGAAAAGAAACCTATGGTCGATCAACCCACTCCTACAAAATACAACTTGAAAATAGAACTAAAAGAAAAAGAGGTGATAGAGAGAATAGGCATAGATGTTGTACCCTTTCTCATCAGTTACATGAAAAAATAAAAAAGAGACAGTCAAGATCCAAACTTGACTAAACCAATGCATGATAAGTTTAGCCACTCCTTGAAACAAAAAGATCATATAATGCGACCACAACAATATTTAAACCCTTCTTTGGACAGTATAATGCAACCTCATATTGTGATTAATTTAGACAATGATGATGAGATTAATAAAATTGAATGAGGAGGTGCATAATAAATTGAACACATTTTTTTCCTCTTCTATGTTTCCTATAATTTCATCTCTTACTATTGTTCCTTTGGCTAGTTGTTTGCATTTTGTATATAGTGAACATGATTGAGATGCATACAACCTACTTTAGCTTGAATCGCATGTGTCTTACTATTTTTTTTGCATTATTTATTTTCTTTTGTGTGATTGTATGTGTGTGGTGTGATCCCCTGATCATGTTTTGTTTGATGTATTTATCTCTCTTTGTGGCATTCCTCTATTTGTATATTCATCCTTATCTATGTCTTAATCTTTATCTTTTCCTCTTTTATCTTTGTCTTGTGTTTTCCTTTTGGGGATGATACAAGGCTTTGAGACATCCATGTCTCTTCCATGTTGACCCAAAAGCTTTTCCTTTATATTTTTAATTTTTCTTGTGTTTTCCTTTTGGGGATGATGCAAGGTGTCGAGGCATTCATGTCTCTTCCATGTTGACCCAAAAGATTTTCCTTTATCTTTTTCATTTTTCTTGTGTTTTACATTTGGGGATGATGCAAGGCATCAAAGCATTCATGTCTCTTCCATGTTGAGCCAAAATATTTTCCTTTATATTTTTCATTTGTCTCATATTTTCGTTTTGGGGTGGATGCAAGCAGTCAGGGCATTCATGTCTCTTCTATGTTGACCTGAAAGGTTTTTCATTGTTTTTTATCTTTATATGTCATTCTTCTAGTTCTATGTGTATTTTGGGAATGATGACAATTTCAAGCTCTCTAAAAATATTGTAGCAAGAACATACTAACCCCAAATTCATAGATCCCTCACATGTTTGGATTTACATTTTCGAGGGAAACCCCTCTCTTTTATTTTGCATGATGTAGCTTTATTTGGAAACATATGACTTGGCATAGAGCTTTCCGAGTTAGCTCTCATGTTTTGTTTATTGTTAGAATTTCTTATTTTCTAATTTAAATTAATTTCTCACAACATGGTTTTTAGCAATTTCTTTAAAGTGGGGGCATACGTTGGAATTATTCTTTTACATTCCTCATGTTTCATTATGTAGTCTTCTTGCTTCATTTGATGCAATTTTTTAATTGTGGATGAAATTGGATATGATGTCACTCAAGTGTGTGATCTCTCTTAGAATATTATATTCCTCTTAGTGGCTTGATGTGACACATTACATCACCTAAGTTGCAAATCTTTTATTATTTGACCGGTCCTCCTTTGGAGACATTAGGCACAATTTTCCCTAAGTTAAGACCTTGTATGAATTGAGAAAGACACCTTTGAATGTTCCTTACTATTTCATTTTAATTTTTAGTTATATGGCCACCTTACATAATACACAAGTTTGTGTAGGATCATGATGGGCCGAAAAGTGGTGATATGTAGTGATATGATGGCTCATGTGGCTAGAAAATTCTTTTTACCCAAAATTAAAGAAACAAAAAGGATTTTTAAAGAAGATTCTAAACTTTCCATCAATATAAATTATTCTTTTCTTTGAATTTAATAAATAATTATTACTCATTTTCTATTTGAATTAGGACTAAAGCCCTGATTGATAGGCTGATTGAAAAACATCTATAACTTTCAAACGATATCAAATTTTTAAAATTTGAAACATGTGTCACATTATGTGTTTTGTATACTATAGGATTAATAAAAATAAAAAATTTCATGAAGTTTTGACTAAGTTAAGGTGGTTAGACATACAAGTTTCTCATATTTTAAAAAATTTCTAATAAATTTTTTATAATTAATTATTTACTTGGAAAAAAATTACAAAAAAATATGTGCCAATTCGGGACATAAGTCCTCTAATTTTATCTAAAATATCATAAAAAAATATTATCATTTTATTATGGTTAGGGTGGTTAGACAAACACCTACTTCTTATTTTTTCCCTAAAATTTAAGTACTAATGCATTGAAATTTCAAATTTTCACCAAATAGATTTAAAAAAAAAAAACTAGTAGTTTAGAAACTACTTTCAATTTTCTATAGATTATATTGTTACATATTTTTAAAACAATATAGATAACTTATTCAAATTTTTATGTCAAGTTGCCTAACTTTGATTTTTTTGAATTTTTTACGACTTAAAGGCCTTTTTTTCCATGATGATCTTGCACATACCCATGTATCTCACCTTATTGGATTACTCACCAAGAAAACAACCTAGAGTTTTGTTTCCTTAGAGTGAGCTTACATATTTTGGAAAAATAGCCTAGATCTAATCCACATTGTGATGAAAAAACGGTCAAAGGTTGATCCACCCCCTTCTTTTATTTTTCTTCTCTCCTTGTCTTTGATAGTGTACACTTGTGCCTTTATGATTCTCCTTATATCACTTTCATGTGTCTTCTTTTTTGCCTGTTACTTTTCCATAGGATCTTGGTCCCAACGGCTTGCACAACCCTCTCAAACATCATCATCCTCTCCTACTAACATTGCTACATTTGGACCCCTCTTGATATGTGTTGGACTACTTTGGTTTGACTTGGAAGCAAGTTCATCCTCTCACTAAAGAGAGGATAGATGTAATTGCACCATAGAAAAAATGGACACTTGTCACTTTGATGGTCTTTTAGGATTTTCTTCATGACATTTGGTCAATTTTTCTCTGATTCAATGTTACAATGTGGCTTGAGTATTCATAGTATGTCCTTAAAATTCAAATTATGATGTCTTGTGATAGTTTTGTGAATTGTTATAAAATATTTCTACACTTCTCTAGACTCTATTTAATATAATTCACCTAAAAATCATCCTTTTATTCATCATCAAGTCATATCTAAGTGTTGTAAAGTCTTGTAATAAATATTCACACATTTCTAGGCATATTTCCCTAATTTACAACTTTCTTATTTCTTTTATGACCTCTTTATGCTCCTATAAGGCTTAATTAAGTATTTTTTTAATGTAAACCTAACACACCACATTAAATGCAAAAAAATTCTCGACACCCACTTTGAAGTTCAAGGTGTTACCCATTCACCATGGGTGGAAAATGAGTCCTCCTTGGCTCCAAATTCAAAATATTTCAAATCTTCTTTTGTTTTTTTGTTTAAAATCACCTTATGTCAACCTGTGACAAGGTATTATTAGGTTACTAAGGCATAAGAATGTATAAATAAGTTTTTTACATCCATTTTAACATCTATTCATTCAAGTATTCATGCATTCATTCAATTCGCTCAATCATCCAATCATTGAATCATTTTGCATCATTGAATCAAGCAATTGTCAAGTATTGTGGAGCAACCATTGCATTATCTTTAGATTTTTTCTACAATATCTTGGTAAGTTGATAGTATTTTCATGTTATTCATTTATCATTCACTTTCTATTCATTATTTCACTAAGATTTTAATTACCAAAGTGGGATTTGACAAAGGAAAACAACTATTTTCTAACCCTCAACCATTTTTCCCCTTTTGGATGTGTGTTTGCAGACCTATGTATGCAAATTTAACAAGCATTTATATGATTGAAGATTTTTTGACAAGTAAACTAAGTGTTTCAAGTCAAATCAATCATATTTTAGTCTTGGGGAAGGTATTTTGTCTATTTCTTATTGAATTGACTTTGGAAATCCAACAAACAGACATTTCTAGATTTGGTGTTATAGAGTTATTTCCTGATTTCTTAAAATTTTGGGAGAGAACTGATTCACCACTAGTTGTGAATGAGTCTCACCTTAAGACTAAAAATCTAGGTTTTGTCAAATTCTAGATCTCGACAATTAGAAACTTGTTTCTGACAGTTTTTCACTAGTAGTAGGACTAATTCACCACCCTAGACTAATGAGTCCCACTGTTAATTTTTAGTAATTTTAGAAAGCATTTAGACCATTTTATATTCCTCAAATATTTCCTAGGTGCACTTTAATTTAGTGTTTCTCTTTATTTTTTTCATTTTATTCATTCTTAGTTCATTGTTTACATATCAACATTGTGTTTTACAACATTGCCGAATTCTTAGGTTTTACTTTCATAATCATTTGAAAAGATCATTTAGTTGCACTTATATAATATCATTTAGCATAAATAACATCATACATTGCATTATTTGAGTGAAATTGTAAGATTTACTTGAGTAGGGTTTGACTCTCTCCTTTTAGGTGGAACATCCTAAGAGTGCAAGAGTAGTTTATAAGCCCTACCCAAAAATTAATAGTTCATTTTGGTGAGCCTGCATATAGAACACTTTACATTTTTATTTCATTTGAATCAACCTTCAATAGGATATTGCTTTTTTTTCGCAACCTAGGTTTTCCTTTCCTTGCATTAGTGAAAGAATCATTTAGATTTCATTTTTGCATCATATATCATTGAAAAAACTAAAAAACTACATTTGCATCTTGTATTAGAATTTGAAAAGCTTTAATTCAATTTTTCATCTTCTAAAAAATACAAAAAAATCTCCTAGTTGGACTCATTCACCACCTAGGGGTGAATCAATTCACCTACACTTTTCAAAATTCATTTTTTTAGGCATTTTTTGGGAATTTCTCGAATTTGTGTTATCTATTGTTACTTCTCTATTTTATTTTGCATAATTCCTATTATTTTAATTTTTCACTTTTAGATTACATTTCATTTACATTCACCAAATCCTTTGTGGTACTTTTATGAGTGTTTGGTGTTCCATTGATAATACTTTGGTAAGAGAAAGTTCTAGACTCATGGCTTCCTGCTATAGCACTTTTGTTGTGGAGCTTGAGATCTCAAGAGCTCCTACTCCTAGTATGGACCATACTACTTCTATCCCTTCACCCTTCCATCTAATGAATGTTGATACACAAAAAATTTCCATTCCACAAGACAAAGTCATTAATATTCATGACAATTTTGCACATTTAAAACAAGATGTGTCACTTGAAAACATTTCAACTATTGCTATACCTTCCATAGAAAACCTCCATTATTTTATTTAAAGTGATTAGGGGTTACAGGTCATGAAAATAAAATTGCTAAGATATATAATAAACATGATTCATCCACATCCCAATCAACAAACATAGTTTTCAGTCAAGTTGGACCTCTTGTTCCCCCTCCTTCAACTATAGCATTCATACCTACTTACACTATTCCTCAAGTTACAAAAAATATACCATAGGCTAGTTAGTTAACTCCTCCCTTTGTTCTTCCAACTAGCACTCCTAGTACCTTTGTGGAATCTAATATTCCATCTTCCACCACTTTCACTCATTTTTTGTGCATTTCACTTTTCCCACTACTACAATCACTCTATCTCCATTTTCCCTTCCACCTAATACCACTTACACTGATCCCCTTACCACCCAACCTTTTCACATAGTGCCCTCCATGCAACAACAAGATTCAACCATAAATCAAAACCAAAATGCACCTCCAACTTATTATGTTTGAGATAGTCCATTATCCATTGAAATATTGCAAACCATGATGCCATAAGGAATTGAGTTACCTAGGTTTGAGAAGTACAATGGTAAAGGAGATCCTATAAACCATGTCAAAGCCTGCACCACCCTATGCAGTGGCTTTTTTCTAGATGATAAACTATTAGCCAAAATGTTTTCTAGGACCTTAAAGGACACTACTTTAGAGTGGTTTTCCTCTCTACCCAATCATTCCATTCGTTCATTCAAAGAGATTGTGGATGCTTTTATTAGTCACTTTAAAGTTCATATGACACCTAAAAAGACAATGGCCAGCTTAATGAGGTGTAAACAAGATACAAATGAGAAGATCACTGACTTCATTTCTCATTATTAGTCCTTATATGATCAATTTGATGTCTAAGTTCTTGATTCACATATGTTAAAAATGTTTATTGAGAACTTATATTCCAATATCAAAGATAAATTAACATTGATGAACTTCCCTTCTTTCCTAATTTTATGTAAAACCTTATGTGATTATCACAGCTCAATTACTAGTTTTAATACATCATCCACTTCTAATCAAGTTGAGAAGTATGATCATACCCACCAAAACAATGCACAAAAATTTAGAAAACAAAATAAAGGCTTTTTACAATTCAACCCGCCTTCTCCACAACTAACCCAACTTGTTCAAAGTCAAGTGACAACTGTTAAAGTAGCAGTGCCCTATAATTATAGGGACCTGAAGATACAATTTACTCCTTTGCTTGATACCTTGCACAACACAATGAACCAATTGCTCCAACAAAAAAGTATCACCTTTCCTACCATTAAACCATTTGATACCACAAAACCTTTACCACCCAACTTTCAACATAATGCTTATTTCCATTTTCATCGCTAAAATGGCCATATCATCAAAAAATTTAAGCGTATAAAACTCTTAGTTCAATACCTCATTGATTCTAGTCATTTTTCTAGTTCAAGTCTATTTCACCCCGTAACCAAAATTTACAAATCTTTACCAACCCTATGTCTAAACATAATATTTCATTTGTTAAGGGTAGTGAAACTCCAAACCCTTAAGTCATGAACATTGATACAAATCATGAACAACATGATATAGCTCCAAATGTTACCCAAGATAATCTTATGGATGAACTTGTGGGTACAGTAGACATTGTCCCTTGTAAGGGCTCGACCATTAAATATCTTGGTATTACTTTTTCTCCCAAGGATATACTAAAGAAACTTCCTGATGGTCCTCTCTACATAGCTAGAAAAATCTATAATAAACCAACAAATGAGATATTAATAGATCTCACTTGTGGTGAGAATGTGCTCATAAAAGAAATTTTAGACTTACATGAGCTATATCAAGATGAATATGATAAAGAAACTACATGGATTAAAACACATAATGGTTTTTTGTGCCCTATGATTGACTCAATCATACTCCCATTACAAATAGGACCAAAAACTTTGGATGTGACATTTTCTATTATTTCACAGTTAGACCATTTTTTTTTATGGTTGGCTCATCCTTGTCTCTGCTCGATGAAAGAGGTCCCCTCATTTGTTCATAAATGTTTAAATTTTCCACATAACAATGAACTATTTATGGTACATCATAGTGGTTTCAATCCATTATCCTCCAAAGGTAATTTTTTGCTAGAAGCATTTTGGCCTAATCCTATGGAACCTATTACCCCTCATAAGGACTTCTTTTTCATAGCCTATAAAAATTTCAAGCCCAAACGTATAGCCGAATTGTCTCTTCAGAACATGTCAACATACGTTTCCACTCTTCCTATTCTAGATGAAACCATGCTTCAACCTGAGTCTGAAATTGAACAACCAAAATAACCTAGTGAGAAACTTCCTATGGATACTTCTCCTCCCTCGTTTAAAATACCAAGAGAAGATGACCCCAACCCTTTCATGCTTCCTCACCTCAAATAAGTGTATAAAGATAAAGAGAAGATGATTTTTCCTTCTTTGGTTCCTTTCGTTATCCCCCCCTAGGAAGAAAAGGAACCTATGATAGATCAATCCACTCTTACACCTCAAAAAATTAAAAATAGCATTAAAAGAAACTATGGTGCTAGGGAGCATAGATGTTGTCATTGTCTCCTTGCTAAACAATTTCAAATGGAAGAAAAAAAAGAAAACCAACCCCTGTCTTTGACAAAAATAATACCTAAAAGCCCTCTTTAACCACCCCAAGTTAGTCCATCACCACCCTCACAATAAAACAATCGAATAAAACAACTTCCAATGTTGATACATCCTTCCTTGGAGATTACCCTTTGTCCTCCCCTTGTAATAAGTTTAGACGATTGATGATGATGAGGAGATTGCTAAAATAAATGAAGAGGTGAATTGTAATTTGAATTCGTTATTTTCCTCTTCTATGAGCTTAGATGATAAATATTTCATACCAAGTGCACAACTTGGTGATTCTCCTAGTTTGGCACTTAAAATTCCTCCATTGGATAGTCAACCACCCTTGTAATATGATGACCATGATTGGGTGGTGGATGAACTATTAGATGGTTTATCTGTGAATGCCATGATAGCCTTTTTACTTATTTCTTTATTTTATTTTTATTTCTTGTGTGTATTGTGTTCCCACATAATGTGTTTTTAATGCTATCTCTCTCTCTTTGTACACTTCTTCTATTCGTGCCTCTATTCTTCTATATGACATACATTTTTTTTTCCTTTTCTTTTCATTTTGTGTTTCCCTTTTGGGGATGACACAAAGCATTGAGATGCCCTATGTCTCTTCCATGTTGACCCTAAAGGTCCCTATCCTTTTTTAGTTTTATTTTCTTATTCTTTTCCTTTTGGGGATGATGCAAGGCATTGAGACTGAAATGTCTCCTTCATGTTGAACCAAAAGTATTTCTTTTTCATTTTTCCTTTCACTTTCACCTTTTTCTTTCACCTATTTTTTATGTTTTCCTTTTGGGGACAATGCAAAGTGTGGAGACTGCAATGTCTCTCCCATTTTGACCCAAAACTAACTTTCTTTTTCTTTTTTTTTCACTCTCTATGTTTCATTCTTCGCATTCTACATGCTTTGGGGAATGATGATAGTTTCAAGATCTTTAATAAAAAAATTGTAGCAATGAGCATATTGACCCCAAATACATAGATCCCTTATGTGTTTGGTGTGTTCTTTTCTAGGGGGCAACTCCTTTTCATTCCTTTTCTTTTTCTTTCATTTCCATGATAGCCTAACTTAGAAACACATGACTTGGTATAGGGGCTTTTCAAGATGGCTCTCATGTCTTGTTTTATTTTTGGATTATTCCCTTGGAAAATTTAAAGTAATTACTCATATAACAATATGTATAAATTTCTTTAAAGTGGTAGGCATGCATTGGCATCATTTCATTTACATTCTTGGTTCTTAGTGTAGCCTTGTCATTTCATATGATGTGTTTATGAGTTCATACAACTAGTGTATGTACTTCACCTTTTTGGGTCTTCTCACCTAATAGACCATCATGAGTTTTGTCACCCTAGAGTAAGTATGCATTCTCTTCTTCAAAACAATTATCCTAGGTCTAATCCACAACTAGTTGGATAGACGATGGAAGCTCAAATTCAATTTCTCTTTCACATATGTATTCTTTTGTTCTTGTGTCTAGTTTTCCATGGGATCTTCATCCTAGGGACTCAATCATCCTTATTGATCATTGTTATCTCATCTTACTAGCATAAGCACATTTGAAATCCTTTTTGATATGCATGGCTACTTTAGTGTGAGTTTGAAGCAAGTTCATCATCTCACTAAAGTGGGGGCTAAATGCACTATAGAAAAAGGTCCCCTTGTCATTTTCATGGTATTTTATACTTTTATTCATGATATTTGGTCCATTTTTCTCTAATTCAATTTTATAATGTGGCTTGAATATTCATATTAAGTCCTTAAAATTCAAATTATGATGTCTTGTGATCATTTTGTGAAGTGTTGTAAAGCATTTATACACTTCTCTAGACTCTATTTAATATAATTCACCTAAAAATCATCTTTTTATTCATCATCATATCCTATTTTGAAGTGTTGTAAAATCTTGTAACAAAGATTCATGATTTTCTAGGCATATTTCTCTTATTTACACCTTTCTTATGTCTTTTATGACCTATTTATGCTCTTATAAGGCTTAAGTAAGTGTGTTTTTGAATGTAAATCCAACACACCACATTAAATGAAAAATAATTCCTGACACCCATTCACCATGAGTGGTGAATGAGTCCCCCTTGGCTCCAAATTCAAAATATTTCAAATTTTCATTTAGGTTTTATTTAAAATCACCTTATGTCACCCTATGATGAGGTATTATTAGGTTACTAAGGCACAATCATTTATAAATATTTTTTTTGACATCCATTTTAACATCTACTCATTCAAGTATTCAAACATTCATCCAATTCATTCAATCATCCAATCCTTCAAGCATTTTGCATCATTTAATTGAGCAATTGTCAAGTATTGTGGAGCAACCATTACATTATCTTTAGTTTTCTATGACAAGGGCTTGGTAAGTTGATAATATTTGAATGTTATTCATTTATCATTCACTTTCATTTCATTATTTCATTAAGGGTTTGACTACCAAAGTGGGGTTTGACCATGGAAAAATCCTATTTCCTTACCCTAAACCTTTTTTCCCCTCTCGCTTGTGTGTTTACAGACTTATATATGTAGATTTAACAAGAATTTAAGTTATTGAATATTCATCAAGAAGTCAACTAGGTGTTTCAAGTGAAATCAATCATATTTCAAGCTTGGAGAAGGTATTTTATTTGTTTCCTACAAAATTGACTTCAAAAACCTGACAAGCAGACATTTCTACATTTTGTGTTGTAGAGTTGTTTGTTGATTTCTTAAAATTTGGGAGAGGACTGATTTTCCAGTAGTGGTGAGTGAGTCCCACCTTGAGACTGAAAATCAAGGTTTTGTTAGATTCTAGATCTCAATAGTCAGAAACCTATTTCCGATCATTTTTCACCAATAGCAAGACTAATTTTCCATCCTAGGTGAATGAGTCCCACAATTGACTTTTTTAGTAATTTTAGATAGCATTCAAACCATTCCAAATTCCTCAAATCTCTCTCTAGTGCACTTTGATTCAACTTTTCTCCTTTTGTTTTGCATTTTATTCATTTTTAGTTCATTCTTTGCATATTAATAGTGTGGTTTCCAACATTTCATAATTATTAGGTTTTACATTCATAATCATTAAAAAAGATCATTTAGTTGCACTTAGATCATCTCATTTAATATAAATAATATCATACATTGCATTATTTGAGTGAACTCATTAGATTTCTTTGAGTACGGTTTGTCTCTCTCCTTTTCAGTGGAACATCCTAAGAGTGCAAGAGTAGTTTATAAGCCCTACCCAAAAATTAAAGGTTCTATAATGATGGAAAAAGTATGCCCTAATATGACATTTACTTAGTGTTGTAATATGTCTAACAAATTCTCTTTAGGTCTTGGTCCCTTTTGAAATAAATAAGTTTATTGGTCCCTTATTTGGAGTGTTGTAAATTTTTGTAACACACCTTCAAACTTTTCTAGGGTTTTATTAAATAAGTGGGCTCTTATGCTTTAATTGGCCTTATTTTGCATCCACAAGCATCATTTTATGCATCTTTTTGAAGAAGATCCCAACAAAAATAAACATCCAATCATAATTCAGGTGTTTTCAGGTTGTGTGGCCTAGATTTGGTGGTTTGTAACTAATACACCACATTTGGTGTATGGATCCCACCTAGGGTTTTGGGTCCCAATCTTCATTTCACAGCTTTCTAAGCATTTTTGAAGTTGGTCTCATAATTTATGCCTAATGAGACTCATTTGAAACCTTGGGAATATGAGTCCCATGTGGCCCAAAATTAAATATAGTTCAAAATCTTCATGATTTTATCCTCCTAGATCTGATTTCTGCTTGTAGCATTATAATTTTGATATTTTTTTCATAATTAAGTATAAATACAAGTTTATTTTAGTCATTTTCACCCCAATCACTCAATTATTGATGCATATAGAAAATTTGAGTTGAAAATAGAATTCAAGTGTAGTTTATCAAGCATTTTAGAGTCTTGTTCAAGCATCAAGCATCATGTTTGTTTTTTGAGCTAAAAATTGTAATGTAGGGTTTTATGATTCAAGCAAGTGTTCAACTCAAGATCTATTCTATTCAAGAAAAAATTCAAGATCTAAATCCATTGGGGCTACTTCATACATGTTTGTAGCCTCTTATTCGGGTTTAGTGAGTTACAACATTGTATTTTATTCATTCATCATTCAACATTACTAATTCATTTCATTTCAAGGTTTGATTACCAAAACAAAGTTTGACCAAGGAAAACCCCTTTCCACTAACAAAATAACATTTTTCCCTCTTTGGTGTGTCATTTATAGGTTTAGGTTGAAGACACATTGAAGAGCAGGTTTTAAAATAGTTGCCAAACTGTTTAAAGTTTTCAAAGTTGTCACCTTGCATTGGAGATACTTGGAAGACTTCTATAGGTAGCAAATCATAGTTTGAAATTTGAAAATTAATTGGAAAGAAGAGAACATACATTGAATACCATATCTAGGCTTTGAAGCTTCAAAAAACCTTAATTAGGCTGATAGGCTAGTTTTGATATATGAGTCCCAATTTAGGCCATCTTCCAATTTTTTTTCAGTTTCAGACACTTGTTTTCCATATTCTTGTTTCTACATAGAAGTCCAGATATAGGACTAAAGCACCTAGTCTAGCATATGAGACCCGACTAGTATTAAATTAAAAATTTCTAGAATTCCAAATATCCATTCAACCTCATTTAGGTTGCCAAGTGCTCACACATGCAAGATCATGATGGGCCAAAAAGTGGAAATATGATAGGTATGTGTAGGGTATGTGGCTAAGGACTTTTTCTTTACCCAAAATTGATGAAACAAAAAGGGTTTTAAAGGAGATTATTGGCTTTCCACCAATATAAATTATGTTTTACCTTGAATTGAATATATAATTATTAGTCATTTTCTATTTGAATTATAACTAAAGTCTTGATTGATAGGCTAATTGAAAAATATCTATAGCTTTCAAACAGTATCACATTTTATGCTTCACATACTATAGGATTTAAAAAAAATTGAATTTCATGGAGTTTTAACTAAGTGAAGATGGTTAGATATACAAGTTTTTAATATTTTTTAAAATTTGTAACTTAAAAAATTCATAATTAATTATTTACTTGGAACAAAATTACAAAAAAATATTCATCACATAAGGACATGATTCCTCTACTTATATCTAAAATATTATAAAAAAATATTATAATATTATTGTGGTCAGGGTGGTTAGATAGAAACCTACTTATTTTTTCCCTAAAATTGAAGTACTACTACATTGAAATTTCAAATTTTTGCCAAATAGATTTTTTTTAAATAAACCTAGTAGTTTATAAACTACATTATATTTGCTATAGATTCTATTCTTACATATTTTTGAAATAATATAGATAAATTATTCAAATTTTTATGTCAAGTTTCCTAACTATTTTTTTTATTTTTTCACCACTTAAGGGCCTATTTTTTCCATGATGACCTTGCACATACCCATGAACACATTTCATCTTGGATTTTTATGTTCTATTTTATAGGAATTTTAGGTCATTTAGTGAAATGCTGCATTGCATTAGGTTTAAGCATTACAACTTGCATTTAATTTGTCTTTCCAAGCTCTAGCTTGATGGTGAAACCTTCATTAGTTTACAATCAAACCTTAGGAAAGCCCTATTGCAAGATCTCTTTCTCGTTTGCATTGAGATCTATAGGGTTTCCCTTCAATGAGATAATTGGAAAGTGGGCTTTTCTCCATGTCCTAAACCATACGAAAGCATTATCTCCCCCATTTTTTCCATTGTTTCATCTAGATGTTGGGTGGTTAGAAATTTTGTGGCATAAAACTCGTATGCTAGTTGCTATGCATTTTTTGCCATCCTTACCATTTTTCTTAAGCTATTGTTGCATTATAGGTTTGTGCTTCTCTTCCTACCATGAATTAGGATTGTGTTGTTTTGGGTTTTTTAGATTTTTTCTTGCTTGTGGGTGTTGTTCCTTTAGCATTAGGCGCATGGAGGAGATTTTTCATCCTCTTTCTTTCTAGATTGTTTCTAGTGTTGTCTTCTCTTGTCCATGACTATCCATGGATTTTCTCTTTGTCACCATTAATGTTTTTATCCTTCTTGCCTCTTCTTAGATTAGATAATTGAATTAAGTTGGGGATGCTTTGGAGTGCTTCGTGGGTGGTACTATTGTTGCTTTGTGTTCTATTTCTTATATTTTTTTCTGCTCGGGAGCTTGTGGGTGGCATAAATTTATTATGGTCCATGTGTTTTTGTCATCTTCTACTCTTTCAGGAGGCTTAAAAATTTCTTTTTGCATTCTTTTTGGTCCACTTTCTTCATCATTGCTCATGGGTGGTCTTATGGATCTTGGTTTTTACTAGTTTGTGTTGATCAATGGTGGCATGTTCTAAAGCACTTTTTGTAGATCTTTGGGTTTTCTTGTCTTTTTGGGACCTCTTGGCCCTTATTTTATCTTGTCCCCTATTCCTTGTGGGACCTTTTAGCTATTGTGAGGGACTATGTCTTGTCTCTTACCAAGTCTATTTTACAAGCTTGTTTGTTTATTGGTGTTTTTGTTCACTATCTTTGTGGAGGTCTAGTCTTCCCCATGTTTAGTGGTATGTTGTGGTTCCAAAGTTGTTGCCTTGTTTCTTTGATGGTTATGCATTCTTTATTGATGGAGGCATTCTACTTCTACTTTTTTTTTTCATTACTGGTGTGAGGTTGTGGGTTCTATAGTTGTTTTCTAGGCCTTGGTTTCTCTTCATGTTATTAAGCTATGGGGTTCTATCTCTATTACAATTTTTGTGGGTTTTTCATAGAGATCTATTTTTGATCTTCTTTTCCACATGGGTTCTCTCCTAACCTTATGTTAGATATTGGACTTGTTTAGCCCTATGTTTGCTTACTCCTTTTAGGGTTGGTGTTGTTCTTCACTTTTCTTCTTGTGTTTTAACCCTTTGTTGGGTTCTGGAGGGTTTGGGTTCTTTGAGGTGAGCTACGAATGTCCTGTCTCAGACTTAGAATTGTAATTGGTTCTTCTACCCTAGCTTTCTATCTAGCTTCTATTGAGGTGGAGAAAATTATTATCAGATTGGCTTGGTTTTTTTAGTTTTTCAACTTCTCATTTTCTATCAAAGCTAGAATGGTTGCTAGGGGAAGAATATTTTTTGGGTTGTTCTTTATTGGCTCACTTCTTGTGAGTCTTGTTCTATTAACTTGATTTTTGTGAGCCACCTCTCCCGGTCTCTATGGCTACTGTGTAATGGGTACTTTCCCTTCAATTTTTAATCTAATCAAAATCATAACTTCTATTCCTACATACACTAGTACTCATTTTACCACAACCGTCCAACCTACTATCAATGCCAACACTTCATTAGGTTGTTCCACTTGGAATCCTTCTAGCTTTGTGAATTTAACTCTCATATAGCATTAACCATAGCCCCTCATAAATTTACAGCTCACTTTCCCTCAAAATACATACACCACTCCACCTTATTCCACTCCATCTCGTACCACCAACAATGATCCAATTCTTAACACACTTCTATAAAACGTGTCATCCCTTTAGCAAGAAATCACCACCTTAAATCAAAAAAACAATGACCAACCTAAACAATACATCAAAATCAATATGTTACCCTTGGAGATAATGAGAAAACCAATTCCACAAGGTATAGAGGTTCCTAGGTTTCAGAAATATTGTGGGAAAGGAGACCCTATTAGCAATGTTTCTTCTTACAAAGCCTTATGTAGTGACTTCATTTTTTAAGATAAAATCTATAGTAAACTCTTCCGTCAACCCTTGAGAGATGATGCTTTAGAGTGGTTTTTCTCCCTATCAAACAATTCAATTGGTTCATTCAATAAAATTATTGATGCATTTTACAACCACTTCCAAATTCACATGGGTCCCAAGATGACCCTACTTAATTTGATAAAATGTAAACAAAAGGTTGATGAAAATGTCATTGATTTCATAGCATGATACCAAATTATTTATTCATAAATAAACATTAAGATTCTAGATGCCAACCTTCAAAGAATGTCTATTTCCAATTGTATCTAAGGGTTATTTTTGGATTGTTAGGTTATCAAATCAATAAAGCACAAAACCTAGAGAGGCTATCAATAATAAAGGTAACTAAAAGAAAATAAAATGATTATACATATCATCGAAGCTTCCATGATTTACCTTCATAGCACCTTCTAACTTGTTGATTGTTGTGTTTCCCTCAGATTCAATGTGTGAGCAATCTTCGACTATGACAATGTCCTACACAAGCTTTCAAGGATTTGGAGTGTCTAAAATGAAATCAAGTATCTATGTCTATAACAAAATGACTCTAATGCCTAAGAAAATTATTCCAAAATAACTCATAAAAGTGCAAGTATATGAATACGTCTAAATGTCTAAGCATAATAAAAATTGTAAGAAAAATTGGTATTTTATAGAAAATACAATTTTGGACAGACGAACAAGATTGAAATTTGGTGAAAGCCTAAAATCAGAGGATGAGATTTAATGTGACAATCCCTAATCAAGGTTAGGGAAAAATCCTTAAATGAGTGGTCAAGATGTCATTTGATAAGATTGAATTAGAGGTTGAGAATAAATGAGATAATTAGTCAAAAAAAGAAAGATTTTCAAAAATCAAGAAGATAAATACTGCTTGATTTATGAGATTTGAGAAATCAAGAAGATAAGAGTTGAACTAAAAAGGAGATTTGGAAAATCAAGAATCTAATCGATTGCTTGATTTTTGGAAGAATATTACCATTTTGAATTAAATTAATTCAAAATATGGGTTTTGTGTGATAATAAATAATTGATTTTCATATTATTAACTAAAATGAATTGACAGTTAGGAATGTAAGATCATTTTAAATAATTTCATTTATTTAAAATGAGGTAAATGTTATTTTTGACAATTAAATAATTAAAGATAATTATTTAATTTAGAGGATATGATTAATAATTAAATAAATTAATAAATTCATTGAATTATGAGAATTAGTGACATATCAAATAAATAAATGAAATTCATTTATTTAATAATCAGGAAGAAAAGATAAATAAAGGTAATTTAATAAATTAAGAAATTTATTTAATTAGGGGTAGACTTAGACAATTAATGAAATATTTAATATATAAATAAAATTTATTTATTTAATAATCATGAAGACTAAAAGGACATGAATTATTTAATCAATAGTCGAATGTGGACCAAAGACATAATTAAATGTCATAATTATGCTAGGATGAAAGTGGTAAAAATAGAGCTTGTAGGCCTAGGTCATTTTTATGTGTCTACACCAATTTTAAAGATAAGATCCAAACTAATCTTGAAATGTTGATATTTCTTGCCTTCACATAGTTGTGTAAAACCATTTGTAATTACCAGAATATTTTTAGTATTTGTAAAGTGAAAACTTTCTCTAACTATCCTAAAATTTTTGAATCCAAGCATCAAACCAGCTACCAATCTTTCAAGAAAAAAAATGCGATCCTTCTAAAACTTAATCCCACTCAGTCTAGTCAAAATGGTGATCAAAACCATATTCCTTTGCAAATAGAAATAGATAGTTTACATGTCTACCTAATACCCTTCATAATACCATTTTTTTTGAAAACAAAGGGGTAAAAACTTTATTAGAAATCAGAAAAGAGCATTACAATAATAACCACGGGACCCAGTCCCAGAAAACAAGGCGAAAACCCCACAACATAAAACAAAATCAACTATCCCCATGTATCCTCCTATCCTCTTCCAAGAACCGGTCTAAATCCAGATGCAGCTCAGGGTTAACTTGATCCCAATCCTCAACCTTCCAACCACTATCTTGCTCAGAGGCCCATTTGGCCAAGCAGTCAGCAGCACGATTCCACTCCCTTGGGATGTGAACAAAGGATGCCTCCTCCATCCGAGAACTAACTTGAAGAATCCGTTGAACCACCGAAGCCAACTGCCAATTTATATCAGATATCTTTCGCTCATTCAAGAGATTAATCAAAATCTGTGAATCAGCTTCACATATAACCTTTCTCCATCCCAAAGCAAGGGCCCTCTCCATAGCATGAAGAATTGCTAGACCCTCCATGAAGTTAACAGTCTTCACCCCCTCATGTATAGAGAATAGAAAAATCACCGAACCAGCTGAGTCCCTGCCAACCCCACCAATTCCAGCAGGCCCAGGATTTCCCCTAGAAGAACCATCAGTATTGATCTTTAAAAATCCATTGGGAGGAGGTAACCACCTTCCAACCCGTTGGACCCTCTTTTTCCCATGCCTACAGTTCCTAGAACTGACAAAAGATGAATGAATTTCTTGAAGACCTAGTCTGGCCACCAACTCAGCATCACCTCTCTCCAAGGGGAAAACCACATCACATTTAGCTAAAACAGACTCCTGCACCATTCCAAGCATACGCATCCAAACTTGCCGACCCACCAACTTCTGATCACGAAAAATTCTGCGGTTCCGCTCCAACCAAATCTGCCAAAGCAGAAAGGTAGGGCCCACAAACCAAACTTCCTGCAAAAAGGAAGCCATAGAAGGAGGTCTTCCCATACTATCCCAGAATTCAACCAAAGAGCACGCATGAATACAGGGAAGCTTCCACACCTCCCACCACCAATGCCAAAGCTGCACAACAAAGGGGCACCGAAAGAACAAATGTGAAGAATCCTCTTCCGCTCCCCCACACAAAACACAAATTGAAGGTCCTTGAAATCCCCGTTTACGAATGTTATCCCAGGTCAAGCACCTATTCCAAGCCAAAGTCCAAACAAAGCAGTTGCATTTAGGCCACGAGAGTTTATTCCACACCCTTTTCCACCAATGAACCTCTGCCCCAGTTAGCTTCTAAGCCAATAACACCTGATAACCAGAAGCAACAGAGTAAACCCCCTTAGGATTATGGGTCCAAGCAAGAATATCTTCTTCCAGAAGAGAACTACAACTCCTACTATGAAGAATCTTGTGAAGCTCAACACTTTCTTCCGCAAGTCCCAAATCTGGCCACTCTGCGGGATCCTTCCAATGAGCTACCTCCAACTGACCAAAAGAAGCAACAGACTTGAAGTCACTCACCCTAGCCCAGCCAGCCTCGAGAAATCTTTGGCACAAAGGAAGTAGATTGGGGAACTGAGAAGTAAGTGGAGGGAATCCATCCCAAGAATCCGACCAGAAGAGAGCCTCAGTTCCTCGTCTACAGATCCAAAATAAACCTTCCTTAATAAGCTTTGCACCCTTCTGAAGAGTATTCCAAATCACTGAACCTTTCCCCTCAAGAGGGTAACGAGGAAGATCCTGCCGTGGAATCCCCGGGAAATACTTATGAGATAATATCCTGGCCCACGGCTGATCCTGTTCCACACACCATCTCCAAAATAGCTTAGCAGCCACAGCCACTCCAGATAACGCAGACTGTCGAAGACCAAGACCACCAAATTGCTTTGGGCTGCACACAACATCCCACCTAACCAGGCTCCACTTGGAAGAAGCCAAACTTCCCGCCCATAAGAACTGCCTTTCAAGAGAATCCAACTCCCTCAGAAAACCCATCGGAGCCACCTGAAGCATACATCTGTAGGTAGGGAGAGCCTGCACCACCGACTTGAGAAGCTGAACCCGCCCCGCAAAAGACAACCATCTGTGGGTCCAATGATTAACTTTTGCACGGAGCTTATCAATAATATTCTGCCAAGAACCCTTGGGAAGATGGCGAACAGAAATTGGGAAACCCAGATAAGTCAAAGGGAGAACCCCTATCTGAAACCTTAAGATATTAGCAATTCTTCTCTGTATGGGGCTCGGCGTGTTGAAGAAGAATATGGAAGACTTCTCCTCATTAATCAATTGTCCTGAAGCAACAAGATATATGTCCAACACCTGCCTCAAGTTAGTAGCTTCCCTAACAGTAGCCATCCCCATCAGGGCAGTATCATCAACAAACTGCAAATGAGATTGCGGAGGCAAGTCTCCACCCCATCGCCAACCTTGAATGATGCCAAGCTCCACCCTTCTTTTCAACAAATGACCAAGGCCTTCCACAAGAAGCAGAAAAAGATACAGAGAAAGAGGATCCCCTTGGCACAAACCCCTAGAGGCACCAAAAAGTTCAGAATGATCTCCATTTATCAAAACTGAGAAGGAAACAGACGTGACACAGCTCATGACCCATTGGATCCACTCCTCACCAAAACCAAAAGCAACAAGGATCTTCTGCAAAAAAGACCATCTAACCCTGTCATAAGCCTTAGCCATATCCAGCTTAATGAACATAGCCTTCTCATGGGAGTTGTCCATGGAGTGGATGGTCTCCGTAGCAATGACAACCCCATCAAGAATCTGCCGACCTGCCACAAATCCACTCTGTTCCTCCGAAATCAACACTTTAAGCCACTTCTTCAGTCTCTCAGCCAATAACTTTGAGATGATTTTATAAGCCACATTGCAAAGAGAGATAGGCCGGAACTGAGATAACCTATCAGCCCCTTCACACTTGGGTATGAGAGCAAGGAAGGTGGAGTTCAGAGCACGAAGCATCTGTTTATTCCTTTGGGACTCAAGGACAATAGCCAGAAGATCCAACTTTATGATATCCCAGAATTCCTGAAAAAATTCAATCGGGAAACCATCGGGACCAGGAGCTTTACCCTTCTTCATCTGAAACACAATCCCCTCCAGCTCATCAAGAGAGATATCTTTCATCAAATACTCATTCGCCTCCCTGGAGACCAACTGAGGAATACAAGAAAGAACCTGTGCTTCCTCAACAGAGCCCCCTTGTGAATCCTCCCTAAATAAAGTAGCAAAATACTGAGATGCCTCAGCAGAGATTTCTTGAAACGAGGCAAGACGTTCACCCCTATCATTCACCAGAAAAGGAATGGAATTACCATGCCTCCTATCCTTCACAGAATTGAAGAAGAAGGCGGTGTTTTTATCACCTTCCTGTAACCATTCAACCCGGGCCTTTTGCTTCCAATAGATTTCTTCCCGCAATTCAAATTCCTCAACCACTTTCAAAGTCTTAGCCTCCTCCCTTAGAAGATCCTCAGAGGCCCCATTCTCACGAATCAACCGCGTAATATTATTCAACTCCTCCTGTGCGGCAACCTTAGCATGAAAGATATTACCAAAACATCGCCGATTCCACCTTTTAAGCTGATATTTGACAAACTGAAGAAGCTTGGAGAATGTGTACATTGCCGTACCAAAAGTTGGTCTACCAATCCGCCACCACTCAGCCACATAATCATGAAGAGTGGGATCCCGTAACCACATAAGCTGGAACTTGAATGAGGGAGACCGAGGCCCCCGTGCAGAGATAATACTAAGCTTAATAGGCCAATGATCAGAACCTCTCCAATCAAGAATTTCAGATCGAGTGGACCATAAGTTTCCAACCCAATAACAGGAAACCAAGAAACGATCTAGCCTCTCAGCAACACAACTCTCACCAATTCTCCTATTATTCCAAGTGAAGCGACCATTACTAGGTAGAACATCAATAAGATTTAATTCAGAAATGCTATCTCTGAATAACAGAGCAGAAGGCTCCAACCTAGGAATTCCACCTCTTTTCTCAGACAATTCCACAATAGCATTAAAATCGCCAGCCATAACCCACGGATGGTAAGGAGCTAAGCTACGAACAAAATGAAGATGGGACCATAGAAGTTGTTTACCCAGAAACTCAACAGGAGCATACACATTAGAGAGGAGAATACACTCACCAGTCTCATACCAAGAGGCGACAAGGGATATAGAGGATCTAGAGGACATCCACCATAGGGGGAAAATCTTCCGAGGGTTCCAAAAGCAAGCCACCCCTCCAGAAGCACCAAGAGCCCCCACACACTGGCATTCACCATATTTCCACAGCTTAGGAGCCATGGCCAACATATTATCTACAGATAATTTAGTCTCCTGAAGAAAAAGAACATCCGGAGAATGATTCCTAACCAAATCACGAACAACTTTTTGTCGAGGGCCACTGTTCAAGCCCCTTACATTCCATGAGAGAACAATCATTTCTGGGGGCATGAAAAATGTGAATCAAGAGTCTTGACTGACCCTGACTCCACCAAAGTTTCCCCAGTTAATTTAATCTTCTCCATATCCTTTTTCCTTCCCAGCTTGGAAGTCCTGTCACCAACCCCTTTCTTCAGTTCATTTTGCTGAATACCTAAACGAGAGGAGGCCAAAGAGCTCTTCCCCACATCCTTGCCACCTTTCAGGGGCAATGGGGAGCCACCTCCACCACTCTTCGAAGCTCCAATAGAAGATTCTTGTTCAGTCTGGACAATCAATTGTTGATCTGTATCCATCTGCCCAACCCCAATCTCCTGCACATCCTGCATGGCCTCCAATGGTGGCCCATCCTGTCCTGTACCCAAAGTTCCCTGATCCAAGTTCAGCAACCCCGGATTCACTTCCTCCTGGCTGAGATCATCCAGCACCTCAAACCTATTAAAAGTTTCATCATCCTGCCTCTCCCTCAAGGTCCGCTTCTGGCCCCGATTCCTATTGCGAGCCTTAACAGGGACATAACCATCATCTCCATTACCATCACCCGGAATAGGCTCCTTACCATTATCAGTCCTAGGAGGATTACGAGAAGGCTGAGAAGGTTGGGGCCCCATAGGCTTAGCCCTAGGGCACCTACGCTGCAAGTGACCATATTCATGACAAAGACGACACCGAAAAGGTAGGGTTTCGTAATCTAGCTGTTGAACCCAAGTATATGATCCAGCACTCACTTCAACAGAATCTGGTAGTGGCTTGCTTAAATCAATTTCTACACAGATACGAGCAAAAGTCATTACCTTTTTGTACTGCGTCTGTTGTGAAGACCCAATAGGTTTACCGAGCATTGAAGCCACCAAATGCAACACGTCATCCCGCCAACACTCAACTGGAAACCACGGCAACCGAACCCAAACTGGAATCCGACTCGGTATTGCCTCAGTCGGGTTGAAGCCAGCATGCCATGGCTTGATAAACAAACCCACCTGGTTATAAAAATAGGGGCCACCCTCGAAGACCTTATTCCGATCTGCCATGCAATCAAAAGAGACCATAAAAAAGTTGTTCGCAAGGAGCCTAATCTCCATCTCCCCCTCCGGCATCCAAGTCCGTTGAGCCCAGGATTCCAAAAAATGCAGCGAGACTCTCAAACCCATGAACTTGCAATAAAAAGAGTGCCTTGAATAGTATTCAATATCATCTGCAAGCATTTCCATCGGGATAATCAGCTTCGGTCGCTCTTTGCATCTTTCCAAACACCCATTAATCTTCGTAATTCGGGAACCATTAACCGATCCTAGATCATTCATCTCCATCTCTGAAGAAAACAGCGTATTATCAAAAACATTCACTCCATGCGCCGAAGGCTTCGAACCAAATGCTGAACGGAAATCCAATTTGGGGCTAACCCCAGATGTTTCCCCACCCGGCATAGCAAAAAACAAGATCCCCAGCAGGCATGCAAACCCCCAGGACACTTTAGCAAGAAATGGAAAAAAGAAAAGACCCCAAGGGCAGGATCAAAACCCTTCCACCCACAAGCCACCCAACAGTAGCAAGAAGGCCTCCAGAAAAGAAAAAAACCCCACCACCACAGCCCCGATAGCTTCAAAAAACCCCCCCACAGCAGAGCGAGCAACACACAGAGAGACGAGCTAGGGCACGATCGCCCTAGCTGGCTTGCGAGCACGCAAACGCCATCCATAATAATACCATTTTGTAACTCTTAGAAAATAATTTGATTTTCTTACCACCTAGAGCTCCCGATCCTACTAAGCCTTTACCTTATAAATGAACCCCTCAAAAAATTCTTGGTTCCATTTTAAAATTTTGTAGCATTTTGCTTGGACCCTCATTTTGGCTTAAGGTTGTGTTAATCATCACTGTGTTGGGGTTTGTGTTGCTAAAACCCTTCAAAATTGGCCTTTGAGTCTAAAAAACCCTTGGGAATTTCTATTTTTGCATTCACCTAATGATCTCTATCTCTAGTTGTCTAAGTTACTTCTTATGCCATCAAAATCATTATTTTCATCCCCCTCTAGTTTAGGTTTGTGTATCACCAAGTACCTTTTTAGGGCTTAATTTTTACTATGATCAGGCTAGATTTTCATGACTTAAATCTTTAGCCTCCATTCATAATGGTCAAGTTCTCGTCAGCCTCGTAATGGTGCCCCTCTTTTTAATAAATTTTATGGCATGTGTAGAATCAATTTTTAATGATTATTGTTTGATCATAGTATGCTAATATCCACCATTCCTTGTGCTCCTAAGCATTCTTGCTTATTATTTTATCCACATAGGCTAGGAAGCATTATCCATGTGTCTTGTTACACCATAAAAAATGGGACCCTCTTGAGAAAAGAGATAATTTCATGTGTAATTAGACCCAATTTTGAGTCCCCTTGCATCATTTACCCTTCAAAACAATATTTATATGCCTCTAAGACCCATTATTTTTTATCTAGAGGGTTGTTTTACTCAAGAAATCATTCTGAACTCAACAAACAACATTCAACTCTTCCATATCATGAAAAACCACCTTCAAAAATTAGTAGTGGGACCCATTCTCCACCTTGGGTGAATGAGTCCCCTTTGGTGGGGCCCATTTTCCAAGGGTGGCGAATGAGTCCCTTTTGAGGAAAAATTCAATTTTGAATGGAAATTTACTCAATTCAACTTAATTTTTCAGAGAATGGGAAAATTAGGTGTTGTTGCTTATAAATACTCATTTTTAGTCATTTTACACATCTTTTAGTCATTTTGCAAAAGCAATTTCTAAATTCAAGTCTTTTACAACAAGTTTCATTAGCAAAGATTAAATTTTTAGGACAAGAAACTAGGGTTTTTTGTAGGTCTTGAAGCTCATTTTTTTTTTATCAAAGTTCAACATTTCAAATAGTTGATGATAGATGTCTATGGTGAATCCTGGAGAATTCTAGGTTGACGTGATGCAAATAGCCATCAAATCACACCTAATTACTTGTTTTGAAAGTGATTCCATCTTCCATTGCTCCTCTATCTTCAAATTAAGGTTTATATCTCATTTATATTATTTTTCATGTCATTTCATCTTCATTCTTGATGTGTTGTTAGATTTCTAGGTTGAGATCTTGCATTATGTAAATGTTATTTGCATTTCTTATACTTGCACAATAGAATAGGGTTTTTGAGATACCTTAGATTTTCCTAGTCTTTAACACATATAAGGCTAGGGATTTTATGCATATTTTTATTCATTTCATGTTTGAATACCCAAATAGGGCTTTGATAGAGGAAAATCCTGCATTAGACAAAAAAAATTAAGCTATTTTGTAGGAATTTTTTGAGATCCCGATTTGGGTTTTCATCAAAGATTGTTGTACAGGTGTCATTGTATAGATCAAAGATTTGAAGGTGGACTGATTCACCATGCATGGAAAATGAGTCCCTCTTGAGGTACATTTTTGAGTTATATGCATATCCAAATACCCAACTAGCAAAAAATAACTAACCCTGACCTAGAAATGATTTTCCTAGGGTGGTGAATGAGTCCTAGTCAACTCAAAATCAAATCTCATTGGATTTCTATATTTCTTTTCAACCTTCTCTAGCTTGTCATGTGCACTCATTATGATATTTTGCTTTTGTTAGTTTAATTTGCATTCCCATTCATCATTTTAAGCTTGTTTGTAATTTTTTCTATGTTTTCCAACACTACATAATTCTTAAGTTTCTCATTCATAATCAATCAAAAAGTTCATTTAGTTTCACTTAGATCATCTCATTTAGTCTAAATAACACCATACACTTCCTAATTTAGATGAACTAGTTACATTCCCTTGAGTAGGTTCATCTCTATCCTTTTAGGTGGAACATCCTAAGAGCGCAAGAGTAGTCTATGAGCCCTACCCAAAAATCTACAGTTGATTTTGGTGAACTTGCATATTGAACACCATTTTCATTCTTATTTGAATTTTGTGTTTACATCCTATAATTTATTTGCATTATCTTTTGAATTGATTTTGTATCTTAGGACTTCTTAAAGTTTCCTTAGTGAAAGTGTCATTTAGAGTTCATTAATGCATCTTATTTCCTTCCTTTATTACAAAATTTTGCATTATTAATCTCTCTCTACCTTGTGCATACCTCAAAACATTTAGGCAAGAAAAAAAAATTAGAAAAAACCTAAAAATACCTCCCCTAGGACTCATTCGCCATCTTGGGTGAATCAACCCCTCTACTTTTTTTGCATTAGAATTTATAGAATTTAGTTTATTTCATTCCACATTTATGTTTCTTTCAATTTCTTTTCTATCATAGTTCAATTATTTTTTGTTTCACAAGAATCATTTGATTTCATGGCATTTTTGGATAGTATTGTATTTTTGCAAGTTTCATTTTTAGTACTACTTTTTAGTCATTTTTAATCATATTATATTGAGTAGACATTAGCAAAAATAAACAACCAACCACAAAAATTAACACAACCTTTCAAAAAAATGATTGAATTTAGAAATAGTATCTCATCCAAGCCACATAGTGGTGATGATGTTGATATTTAAGATGAAGCCTTGAAGGGAATCCTCTCACACACTTCACCCTCTAATGCTTGTAATGAGACACCCAAACCAATTAATGATACCTTACCTCTCAAACCTTTTAGTCATGATGAATTTTCTTTGTTAGATGAATCCCTTGAGGAGTTCATCTCACCTAAGTCATCCACTAAGGTTTTTTGTGATCAACTTTCAATAGTAAACATTAAAGTCCCTAACATTTCTCATGAGAAGACTCAACCAATTGATGAAAACTTAACTCTCAAATCTTTTAGTCATGATGACTTTGATATGTAGATGAAGCCCTTCAAGACTTTGTCTCATCTAAGTCCTCTAATAAAGTTGAGTGTCAACCCTCTAAAGCTAAATATGTTAATGTGATTCAGCCTCAAATCATTCTTTATCTAACCTTGTATAAGCTTATCCTTCCAATAAACCAAAGTACACTCTTTACCCACCTAAAACTAATATGTTATAGAAATATAGTAATGAAACTGTTGCTCATACATATAATACCCAAAACAATCTACAACCATCGCAATCAACCCCACCCTCTTTACCTTTACCCAATCTTCCTAGTGCTCCTCATTACCTCCCACACACAAAGGAGTGTGATATTGTTGAAAAATTAAAGAATACTATAGGAAATATTCCCCTTTAGGACTTACGTTAGAATTCACCAAATTACCACACTATTCTTCAAAGATCCTTATAACAAATTGTCATTTCTCATGGTATAAATCTCAATGATGTGGCAACTCTAATTCAAAGAATGAATCAAGTTAATCTAGATATTACATTTCACTAACATGAGCTCCATCCTTTAGAGTTACGGAAATAAAAAAAATCCTTTACGATAATTTCTTAATTCAATCACATAGGTATCAAAAGAAACCTTATTGATAATGGCTCTGCCCTCAATGTGTGTAGTGTGAATCTCCTTGATATATTGTGCATTTATTAGTCAAAAATATTACCTGATTCCATCTTCATTTGAGGATTTGACAATATAACAAAGCAACCACCTAGTATTATCACTTTACCTATTATAGTTGGGGTGCCTACTTTGCAAACTCTTATTCATGTCATGCCTTTTGATCTTTCATATAACCTTCTTTTAGGTAGACCATAGATTCATGAGATGAATATAGTGCCTTCGACCCTTCTTTGTATCATAAAGTATGTTTATAACAATCAAATTTATCAATTTGAAATAGATTCCAAGCTTGAAAGTAGCTTACATCTTGAAAAAGGTGTTGCATGTCCTCTAAAAACATTAATTCCAACATCCAACATAGATCCTATTGAAATTAAACACAATAATGACGAATTTCCATCTAAATTATTTAGTGATGATTGGGGATCCTTAGAATTCACACCTTCATTTATGGGTGAATACATACTCACACAAAAGAAATATGAGAAACACAACCACCCAACCATCACATCTACTCTAAATTTCAAACAATCTTCTCAAACATCTATCTCTTATACTTTGGAAGAAAAGGAAACATACACAAAAAAAATTGATGAGATAGATTATCAATCCCTACCAACTCGAGGGAAATGGAAATAATATATGGGAAAGGCGATGAATTTTTGAAACAATTAGGATTTACTAGAAAAGGATGTGGCAAACATGAACAAGGCATTTGATTTCCTATCAATCCTAATATGTAAGAGATAAAAAATAGATTGGGATACTATTTTTCTAGAATGAAAAAAGCTACTCAACAACCATATTTAAACATCAATGCTACTACATGTCAACCAAAACATCAACTCACAATCAAACATCCTAAATTGCTTGATATGAAATTACCACCATTATGGCGGTACATTGATAGTGATGAAAATATGAAACAAACATTAGGAGTTTATGATAACACATCCTATACTACCCCTATGCAATGGGTTAATCATGCTACAATCATTACCAAGAAAACTGATAGTGATACCATTGAAGAGTCTCATGAATCTAAGGTTTATAAATCCAATGTACTCCCTTTAGGCGACACAGTTGATGTGATAGTGGACATTGATGATAAAGACAAGGTCATTAAGATTGGGAAGTGCCTTGATGATGATGAACAAGAGGATACAACAAATTTACTTCATGATTTTCCTAAAATATTTGCTTGGAAATATTTTGATATGCTTGGAATTGACCCGAAAATTGTGATGCATAACATCATTCTTGCTGAAAAAGCTAAACCTAATGGTCAAAAGATAAGAAAAATGCATCCTAATATAGCCTTCCATGTTAAAGTAGAATTGGAAAAGCTCCTTGATGTAGGCTTCATTAGACCTATTGGTTATTCTCGTTAGATCTTAAACATTGTTGTATTTGCTAAACCTGATAATCATGTTAGGATATGTATGGATTTTCGTGACTTGAATAAAGCTTCTTTAAAAGATGAATTTCCATTTCCTAATATAGACATGATCATGGATTAAACTACTAGACATGTTTTGTTTTCATTTATGGATGAATTTTTTGGTTTCAATCAAATCCTTATTAATCCTAAAGATTAATACAAAATTGCCTTTACAACTATTTGTGGAATCTTTTATTGGGTTGTCATGCCCTTCAATGTAAAAATCATTAGTGAAAATTATCAATGAGCAATGACATTGATCTTCTATGATTACATCCACAAAATTTTGGAAGATTATGTTGATGACACCCTAGCTAAATTATTAAGACTAGAAGACAATGTAAATTTCCTTCAGAAAATATTCAAATGAACACATAATTATAATGTGCATTTAAATCCAAAAAGTGTGTCTTTGGAGTAGATAGCGGATTTTTTTTGTGGGTTTTCATATCTCACAAAGGAGTTGAGGTGGACACAAATAAAATTGATACAATTATTTTTTGAACTCAAAGAACACTAAGAGGGGGGAGTGAATCAGTGTTCAACTTAAGCTTAAAATTATAAACCAGATCTAAAACCATTCACAAGCATAAATAGACATGCAACTAGAAAAGAAAAGTACACATGACATCATGACACCAATATTTTTTCCATGGATACGCTATTAGGGGAAAAAATAGGGTGGATGTTAATCCAAAATTTATACCCTATTAAAAGTATAAGAAAAATGGGAATGCACTTACATTCAGGCACACTTCCCAAAGCTCACTACTCAAAAACAAAAAAGGCTCACTGCCTTACAAAATGTTTGGATTACAAAAATAAGGTGAATTGAGAAGATAAGTTCTTCAAAGCTTGGTTATAGTTCCATTTAAGCTCATTGAACATATTCTAACCTCCTATTAGATTCACACTTTTTGCTCCTCTTCTGCTTTTCTCTTCTTTGCTTTGTTATGCTCTACTCTGCTCTGCTTCCAAAATATCTCAAACTAACTATGCTAGATTGATCACAAGCCTTTTTTATATTTTTTATACACATCAAAAAATATTCTTATCTCTATCCAAATAACTCACCACCTTCACACTTCAAGCAAATGCATATATATATTTTCTACTTGGAGAATTCATCCATATGTCGGCTTAAACAAAATATAGAAATATTGTCCAATAGTTGGATCAAACACACACAATATTCAATGCATACCTCTCAAAAGTTGGATAATACTTAGTTTGGACCCAAAATATGATCTTCAAACATGAAGAAACAAAATAATTATACCTTATGTATTGGCAACACAATACACACATCAAGTTGGCCTTAGTGAACAAATAAACAGGAAATAATTTTGTTGGATCTCTTAACTCGTAAACCAAACAATGCAACATTACTAATGTTAGTAATCACAATGGAAGGGTTACAAAAACATATTATCCAAGATCCACAATGAAAAATAATCATTTGGTGAAACATATAGATTGATAAACTGATCAGATACCCTGTTCTTTATCTGTTATTTTGATAAAGTGTTCTTCATTCTTTCTACCAAAGAAATCAAATTGAGATCTATGGACCTTATGCATGACTTAGGTTTCCATCAATGACAACACTAGAAGTCATATAAAATCTCCTTAAGCCATATTCTAACAATCTCCCCCTTTGGAATTGATGGCAACACTTAGTGAAAAATGAGAAGGCTGCCATAATTTCAATTTTTCAAAATATAGTTTTCACAACACTCTCTCCCCATTCATTTTTCACAGCCCTCTCACCCCCTTTTACATCAATGACAAAAGTGTGCATTCAATCTCCTCAAATTTTCCAACTTATCCCCCCCTTTGAAATACAATAAAAACTTTTCTAACTTCCCAAAAACATTTCCTTACTCATGCTTATTCTCCCAAAACTTACTAAAAAATCCAAAAAATAACACCACAATCAGAAAATTACCTTATATTTATCCTTCATCACTAGAATAAATTTATTCCATGCATCAACTGTAATACCATTGATGACAATTATGCTATTGTTTGGAGATGTTTGAATGACAATTTTCACCAGAGACTTAGGAATAGTTATTTTGTTCTTCCAAATTTTCTCCTTTCTTCATGACTTCAATTAACTACTCCAATCTTCCTTTTGTCAAATCCTTCACCTTCCAAAAAGTTTCCATAACCTTGTCTTTACTATACACCACCTTTGCATGTTATCACTATAAATATTGAACTCTTTTCTTCACTACACTATCCAATTCCTACTGCATATTGTAGCTTTGATCAATTTTGTTAAGTTATGACTCAATCTATTCCAACTTCTCCTTGTACTTCCCACTTGCATGGGACCACCAAACATAGTAATTGTAGATAGTGTTTGCTTTAGTAATACACTATCTCAGCTCATTCATCTTATTTTTAAATTTAACAAGAGCTAATCTAAACTATTCCTTTAGGTGTAGAATTATCTCATCTTCTTCTTTATCCTAAGAATCAACATCCATTGCTTCCTTTATTCACTAAATCATTTCATCAGAAAATACATCCTACAAACTATCCAAATCAACATTGTTCCACTTAAATTATTCTCCCAGAGTGTTCTCAATCAAGTCTTGCTCAAAAGAAGGTTTTTCCAACCACAAATCAACAATCTTCTTCATCCTATCATCTTCTTGAACTATCATCAGTATCATTTCCTTGCTTAAGTCTTCTTCGTCTATCTTTTCTTCTGTAGTTGTTGCAACCAGTTCAACTAATTCTGGTTCATCCATAGGAGTGTATCCTTTAGAATCTTCATCAAATATTTCTAAGACCACCAATTATTTCCCTTTCTCTTCAAATTTAGAGACTAGGGTACTAGAGGAGTTTCTTCAATAGACTATTTAGCTCTTTTTTTCTTCCTTTCCATTTTATCGAGAGATTATCCAACTTCAAGAGTTCCCACCAGATGGGAAATTCTAACTTCACCAAACATCTTCAACAATTCATTAAAGAAATTTCTACATTCAACCTCACAATCATTCAAATCATTACAATATTTAAAGATCTGTTGACAGACCGATTCATTTTCCTTCCATACTACATTGTTAATCTAGGGCAAACATTTTAGAAAATACAACATAATGAATATAGCTAGGGTTCCAAACTTGAATGCATAGTCTGCTTCCTTTGTCAATTGAACATTTTCCATTAATTGATCTTTTAGTAAACCACACAAATCAAATTCCTCATCTTCCATGATCATATTATGTAAAATGTATACTATGCCTTCCGAAGTTCATCCTTACTTGTTTCTAAAGAATATTCTGTAAGAAACTCTATGTGCATTATACCATGTGATTAGATCATTAATCATTGAAATTACTAGGGCTTGTTGATCACTAGTTACACCGGTTAGGGTTTGAACCTCTATATTGTGAATCAATTTATTCTTCAGCACATCTCCAAAATTACATAACCTAGTTAAATTCTTAATCACTTCCTTTGAGATGAAATAGGGTTTATCCAAGGTTAGGATATCACCTTGCGGTTCAAGATAAACCTAATAATTTATGCATCTGTAACAAATGGAAATTCACTCCAAATGTAAAGGTTTTTTTGCTTCTTTCCATCAAGCCATTTCAATTCATTTCACATCAATGAATTCCTCACATTTATAATATTATCACTATTATATTCATACAAGTTTATGATTCCCTTGATTTTCCTCATTTTCTCTTTCTTCAAATGGAATGAATACCAAAACAAGAGAGATTTTCACAATAATTCAAAATACCTATTAGATTCGCCTCTAAATTCTCTTCACACCTTCAAAATTTTACTATAGAGCTCTCCTTTAGTTATTCAATATTGCAAGGTGACAAATGATATTACCAATTACCCCTTTTATAGCTTCACACACCTAACTATTTTAACTGCATTTAATACTTTTCTCTAGGAGTTTTGCTAGCTTTGTTTTCTTAGACAACTACAATAAAAATTTTCTATAGACCTTTCACATCACAAATTATTACTTCAGAGATTATTTGCACACTTATAAATTGATAGCACACCCACTAATGATCTCCTACACTTTGGTACTAATGATCTCCTACACTTTGGTGCTATCAATCGATAGGGGGGAAATTTATTTTCCTTAAAAACTCCCCCTAGGCTAATGGCCTAAGATCAACTCCTAGAGGAATTGCCAAATGAATTACCAAAAGTAGCTTTCAGTATAGACTTGTTCCCTTCCTCTAATTCTCTTTTCTTCACCCATGTCTTCTTCATCTAATACCTTATCTCTTCCATCGACACTTTTCCTTTTCCTTT
The DNA here is from genome assembly GCA_007258455.2 of Sequoia sempervirens. Taxonomy (NCBI): domain Eukaryota; kingdom Viridiplantae; phylum Streptophyta; class Pinopsida; order Cupressales; family Cupressaceae; genus Sequoia; species Sequoia sempervirens. Next base: position 9,278 of record VDFB02315315.1, on the reverse strand, counting down.
TTCATTCATCTCTAAGTTTCTTCCTCTGTATGTTCCAACAAAATCTAGCAGTGTGACCAATTTTGTTGCAATTGAAGTAGAAATGATTTCTTTCTCCAAATCTGTCATTCCATTGATTTCTTCTAGATCTACATTGATTAGCAATATTCCCAAATCTTCCACAAGTACAACATTTAACATTATTTTTTCTAATAAAAATGCTTACACACCTCTGCATTTAGTTGATTTATGACCTAACTTTTTGCAATTAAAACATCAACTAGGAAATGATTAACCATTTAAATTTTCTTTCCTTCTACTCTAAGAAGCCATATGACCAAATTTATTGCAAATAACGTAGTAACCATTAAAATTTTGTGCATTAGGCTATCGTACTAGATGTCTTCTGCCTTTATTCATCTAATTTCCTTTCCTCAAATTCTTTTGTTCTAATCTAGAGCATTCTCCTTTTTCATATCCAAGCTCACTTTTATCATTTGCATCCTTTTTTCCCTTAGTAAGTTCATCGACTTAGTATAACTTACCTTGAAGTTTTCTCTATACTCATTAGCATCAGAGAGTTCTCCACTGAGAATAACTAGTTGTCTTTCAAGCTCTTGTTCATTAGCTTTGGATTGTTGTAGTTTCATCTCCAACTAAATAAATCTTTTGTTAGCTATATTACATTCTTCAAATTTATATTTTAAGGAATAAGCCATATTTTATTCATTCTTATTCCTTTCTTGACCCTCTTTAGTTACCTTCATTTCCATAGATTCCATTTCAAGCTTTAGAGTAGCATTATCCTTTGTAAGTTTTTCAAATTCTTCATTTATTGCTTTTAGGGTCTAATTTAGATGAATATCATCCAAGATTTTATCTTCTTTTTGTTTTAGCTGGTCACACAATTCCTTCCTCTTTTCTATTGACTCACTAATTTTATCCATCAAGGATTGAATAAATTTCTCAGCATCTACAACATTTTCTTTCAACTCCAAGACTTTTACCTTCGACTAATCAAGGTTATCAAGTGCTACCATAAGATGTTGTTTGAGGCTGCCAGAGTCCATAGCTTTAAGATCCACCTCAAGCTGTTAAAATTTCAAGGAGGAGCCTACCCTGATACCAATTGTTGGACTCAAGGAACACTAAGAGGGGGGCAGAATCAATGTTCAACATAAGCTTAAAATTATAAACTGGATCTGAAACCATTCACATCACATAAGCAGAAATAAACATGCAAGTATAAAATAAAAGTACACATAACAACAGGACACCAATATTTTTGTGTGGAAACCCTATTATGGGTGTAACACCCCTCTGTTTTGGATACTTGGATCGGCCATGTTTTCTTGGTAATGTTTGATTATGTAATGATGTGACTGTGAACTTAGTGATTATTTAATCATGAATTGTTTAGTGATGCGCATGTTATATTATGATGTGACGATGGTGTCTGAACATGCTTTGACTTTGGAACTTAATTACTTATGATCGTGATTGTTAAACGATGTGAAGTTATATGTTGATGTGATGTGATCATATTCTAATGTTATCTTATGACATAATTGGAGTAACTTAGAAGATATTTGATTAAATGATGTTGTATTCTATTGATCATATCTTTGATGTTAGATGTGTCAGTTAGTGATACGGTATTGGTGAAAGGGATGGATTGTATCACTCGCTTACGAGCGCCCTACAATTCTGAGATTCCCTCTTCATGGTGTGTTTGATAATAATATACATATATATTTTGCACGTTCAACATGCTCTTTGCTACAGGTTGGCAGGTACATGACATCAACTCCACCTGGCTTCACAGGTCTGAGCATGTCCATTTACCAACAGTAATTGATTGGGAGATAGTAGCTAGGACTTCCGAGCCAAGTCGTCACCCTAGTCATAGCGTGTTGTCGGGTTGTCGTTGGGTCAGTTGTTTTAACTTGGTCAGTTTCCCCATGAGTGTTTATTTAATTTCAGGTTTAAAGTTTATTAAATGACTTGCATAGTTTAATTGATGATTAAATGTGTTTAGTGGCAATGTTGAAATGTGATTTATTTTATTGATTTATTTGGTGAAATTAATAAAATAATTATTGGGTTATTGATTGATTTGATTAATTAATAAACTAGATTTAGTTTATTAATTAATTAGATTAATAGTGATATATTAAACGAAATAGTAATTTTGGCATTATTGTATACCTAAATTCAAATAAAATTGAAAATGCAAGTTATATTGAATATTTAGGATTTAATTAAAATCATGTTTGAATAGTTACAATTAAATTAAAATAAATAAATAGAGGATAGTGTGTTTTAATTTTACTTTTGAAAATCATAGAGAAAATAAATTCTTTGCAATTTGAAACGCCCTTTGTTTTATGAGAAATTTGGAAAATGCATAAAGTTAGAATTAAAATTTGAAATTGAGTTTTGAATTAAAAAAATTCAAAAATTGGTTTTATAAAATTAAAAAAATTAGAAGTAGGAATTTGAGGGTTTGACCAATTTGGGGAAAACCCTATTTTGGACAAGAAAATGAATCTAAGTTTAATCTTGCATTTTGGGGGAGAAATTTTTTGGTGGTGGATGGTTTTTTCTTGGAATTTTTAAGAAGAAGGAGGTTTTGGTTGAAGTTGGATTCAAGGGAAGGATTGAAGAACACCATGCTTGAAGGATTCAAATTGTTGAAGGAAAATCAGGTTTTTTTTCCTTAATCTTGCTTGTTTATTTTGAGAATGGATAAAATCCTCTTCATGCTATGTTGAAATCTTTAAAGGTTGTTGGAATCCCATAAAACCATGAGATAATTCTTTGAAAGCTTACAAGATTGTTGAGTTTTTTGAAAAAGAAAACCAGAAAAAAGACCCACATGTTCTATTTTTTTTAAATACTAGGGTTTCCAATTATTGAATTTCTGGAAAATACCCCTGGTTATTCTTTTGTGAAGTTCTTAAGGGGTATTTATTTTGTGGGGGATTAAATTATATTTTAAATTTGCAAATAAAATAAATTTTATTTATTTTGGGGGGGCTGGGGAGGCCAACCCTCCCGCCGCCGCCACCACCGCTGCCGCCGCTGCCAGGGGGTCGGGCACTGTGTGCTCGGCACATAGCCTCGCCACCTGCGGGCGACGATCACTATGTGCGAAGCACACAGTTCCGCCGCCGTGGGCGACGGATGCTATGTGCTTTGCACACAACCTCACCACCATGGGTGGCGACGGGCGGTGGGCGGAGCACACAACCCTGCCAGCCACGGGAGGCAGGGGACTGTGAATTTAGGGCTTCAACCCTCTGTAGAAAGAAAACAAAAAAAATATGTATAAAAGTTTTAAAAGTTTCAATTATTGTTTATACGTTATTTAAAATGTGTAAATTTATATGTATATTTTATAATATATAAATATAATACATATATTATAATATTATAATATTATATGTATATATATTTATATATTATTAAAATATATATATATATAAATATAATATTTTAATTAAATAAATTATGATATATGGAAATTTTAAAATGGGGGTTTAAATTTAAACTTTAGATAATTTATTTTTATGCAAATAAAATAATAGTTTATTTAATTAATATTTTATTTGGCATATTAAAGGGTGTTAGATGATTAGTTGAAATATTATAATGGTCATGCGAGTTTTTATTGAAGAAATTGATATTTTAAATAAATAGCCGTAATTTCTTTTAAAAGAATTGATTTTGAACTATTATTTAATGTACATTGATGACATATTTGTTTATGTAAAATGATAAGGAACAAAATATGATTAATTGAAATATATGAAAATATAATTTATTTAAGGAGTTGACTTTGATCATCAAGCTGAAATTAACGGAGTTCATTTAATTAATCGAATATCCTTATTTAAAAATTTCATTATTGATAACCGGGAATAAATAGTAAATCCTAGAAACATAAAATAATGTTTTGAAGGCATATGTTAAATAATATTGTAATAGTTAAAAGAGGAGTGTAAAACGATTATCTCATTTGTTGAGATGAAATGAAATAGAAGTATGATCAAACGTTTCATTTAGAATTTTGACTTTGATTAATTTATCCTATGATGAATTGTGGGTTAAGTGATTTAATTTAAACGCTTATTTATTAAAATATCTTGATTTTGAATATAATAGTGAAACTTAGAGATAACGATTAACTTAGTCCAATTAGAGGATTTATGTGTCAATAGTTTGATTTATTTATAATTTGATTCTGATTGTTATGGATAACTATGTCAAATGAAATTTAAGGGATAGATTCAAACATAGATAACTGTAAGATGATTTTGATTCAGAAAAGGAGCAAAAGTGGATTTTATATTCAAATGAATTATTTAGAACATTGAATTTTGCATAGTCCATGATTTATTTTAAAGGATAGAGTCTAGATAATCAAATGCTTTTATTTTAAAGATTGATTTTTAATAAGATATGAGATTGGGAAACGAAATATAAAGAATTGTTATAGATTCTTGAATGTCAATAGTGTGATTTAAGTATTAAGTAAATTTGTTGGAATGTATTCATATTCAAGTAGAGATGAGATTTAGTTGATTTATTAATGCGAATTGAAAGAAAGACAGATTTATTTGATCTAAACGTCTTCTTATCAAATTGTTCTAAATATAGAATACAAATGAGGAAACTTAGAAGTAACGAATGATTTAATGAATCATATGAGATTGAGTTGTCGATTTATTGCTAGGTTGAAATACAGAGTAATTTATTTAATCCAAATGCTTTATAAAACAAGTGGATTTAATTACATTATATGATTGTGGGACATAGAGTTATTAATTGGATTGATTTTGATTCAATGGTGTTAGTTATTGAAATGTCTGGATTTAGAATATGGTTGTGTAATTTAGAGTAACTGATCTATTCTTGAATATTTCTATGTCATGAAAAGAGATGGGATCAATTGATTGGATAAATGCAAGTCATGAAAACTATGTTTGATTGGATTTAGGAAATCCGAACAGTAGCTCACTTCATTGTCTGAAATGTTCTCAGTGGTTAATTGTTCATCTTTGTTGTGTTGTGGAATTAGTGTGTATGTATTGAAAGTCTTCCATGTAGGAGTTCTTTTATCAATATCAGTTGTGGCATGCGAGTCAACCTTTGATGTGTTATGGAAAATAGGTTTTGTTACACCATGTTTTTTCACTCGGTTTTCACGTACGGGTTTTGTAATTTGTGCCTCCTTGGAAATAGGAGATGGTTTTTGTAATTTGTGCCTCCTTGGAAATAGGAGATGGTTTTTGTAATATGTACCTCCTTGGATGGAGTGGAGCCATTTTTTTGTTGTTGTTTTCCTCCAGTGTTTGGAGAGGGTCTTAACCTTGTTGCCTCTAGTGTTGGTGTGAGTTCTTGATTGTTACCTCCTTGAATGGAGAGGCTATGTGTATCTAGATACCTATTATGGTTATTATAGTGCGTGATTGCCTTAGGAGAGTGGCTTGCAATGGGTGCCGGCACACAAAGTGGTGCCAAGATAACCCCTTGTAAGTTGGTTAATTCAGTGATAACTAAATAAACTTTTAGAATTTTAGGATGCATCAAACATTAAATAAGATTAAGTGTGCCTCGCTCATGGACCCAAGGGCTTGTTGTAGACTTGGGATGAGACGGTAAGGCTTGGAATGGCAAGATCATCTATCTCATCCTCATGAGAGGTATTTGGTTCCGCATGAGTAAGCATGGGTGTCGGGAATGCGGTAGAGGCTACCAGGATAACCCATGGGGTGGGGGCCGGAGCTTAGGAAGATTCCCAGAGGATATCCCTTGACGAGCTATGTGATGACACTCTTCCTAAGTCAGTAGTTTGTACATGTTAATTGTGACACTCTTGATCTATTCTATGTCTAGAAGCAATGTAACCTATGTCAGTGTTGTGAGAGTTCATACCAGAGTTGTGTGTATGACCGTTCAGTCATATGATGTGGTCTTGTATTTATTTTGTATCAGTTTTGTGTGGCCGTGTCTAGATGTAGATGGTCTTGGGTAGGAATTCCTGGTTACTATCTCCTAGCACAGAGGGAGTGGGGCCTTTGGATTCCACGTGGTCGGGTGGCATGCATCTTAATCCATTAGTGCTTCTTCTTGTTTGTGTGGTCGTGTTTTCCAGTTGGAGAGCTCGTGGGAATTGGTTTCTTCTCATGCCTTGTTCTCTTAGTACTTATTGTATTTTATTACCCCTCGTTTGTTATCGAGGTGGAATTGGTATTATGTAATCATTTTGTTGGAATTACCTCATTCAGGGAATGAGTGTTGTAATCTTATTGTTTAAATATTGTTAATTGAAATCTTTTGGTATTTCTCATCCTTTGTTGTAAGTTATCTTGTATGGAATGTATGTTGTCCCATTTCCTTAAGTGATTAATGTTTCAGTTTATTTTAATGTTTGTTGTTGTTTGGGTTTTTAAGTAATCTTTGTCTCGTGGCCTTAGAGGTTGTTGGCAATGTGTATTCATCTTACATGTCATTTGTATTTTAAAAAAAAAAATTAAAAAAAAAAAATTGGTGCATTTAAGTAGTGAATTGTAACTTCCTCTAGGGTTGCATGGTGGGGCATTACAATGGGAAAAACCACGATGGAGGTTAATCCACAATTTATACCCTATTAAAAGCATAAGAAAAATGGGAATGCTCTTGCATTTTGGCACACTGCCTATAGCTCACTACTTAAAAACAAGAAGGCTCAGTACCTTACAATTGTTTGGATTACAAAAAGAAGGTGAACTAAGAAGATAGATTCTTCAAATTTTGGTTATAGTTCCATTGAATCTCATTGAACATATTCTAACCTCTTGTCATATTTTTGCTTTCTCCTCTACTTTTCTTTGCTTTGTTATGGTTTTCTCTACTTTGCTTCCAAAATATCTCAAACCAATTGTGCTAGATCGATCACAAGATTTTTTGATATTTTCTATACACATTGACACATATTATACTCTCTATCCACAAAACTCACCACCTTAACACTTCAAATGATTACATATATATATTTGTTGCTTAGTGATTTCATCCATATGTTGGCTTAAATAAAATATAGAAATATTCTCCAATGGTCAGCTCAAGCATAAACAATATTTGATGCACACCTCCCAAAATTTGGATAAGAATTAGTTTGGACCCAAAATACAATCTTTGAACATGAAAACACAAAAATAATTATACCTGGGTATGTGCAGGATCATCATGGAAAAAATAGGCCCTTAAATGGCAAAAAAATTAGAAAAATCAAAGTTAGGAAACTTGACGTAAAAATTTGAATAAGTTATCTATATTATTTCAAAAATATGCAAGAATATAATTTGTAGAAAATTGAATTTAGTTTCTAAACTACTAGGTTAGTTTAAAAAAAAAAAATTCTATTTGGTGAAAATTTGAAATTTCAATGCAGTGGTACTTAAATTTCAGGGAAAAAATAAGTAGGTGTCTGTCTGACCACCCTAACCAAAATAAATGATAATATTTTTTAATAATATTTTAGATATAATTAGAAGACTCATGCCTCAATGTGATGCATATTTTTTTGTAATTTTTTTCCAAGTAAATAATTAATTATGAATTTTTTATTACAATTTTTTTAAAAATATAAAAAATCGTATGTCTGACCACCTTAACTTGGTCAAAACTTCACAAAATTTAATTTTTATTTTTTTAATCCTATAGTATGAAAAACATAGAATGTGACGCATGTTTTGGATTCAAAAAATGTGATACTGTTTGAAAGCTATATTTTTTTTCAATCAGCCTATCAATTAGGACTTTAGTCATAATTTGAATAGAAAATGAATAATAATTACTTATTAAATTTAAAGTAAATCATAATTTATATCAATGGAAATCTGAGAATCTCCTCTAAATTTACCCTTTTTCATTTGATCAATTTTGGGTAAAAAAATATTCATCAACCACATACCCATCATATTGCCACTTTTTGGCCCATCATGATCCTGCACATACACACCTTATACATCTGCAACATGATACACACATCAAGTCGGCATTAGTGAACAAAGAAACAAAAATAAATTCTATCGGATCTCTTAGCTCAAACATCCAACAATGTAACATTACTAATGTTAGTAAGCATGATGGAAGGGTTATTAAAAAATATTCTCCAAGATCCACAATGTAAAATAATCATCCGGGGAAGCACATAGATTTATAAACTAATCGGATACCAAGTTCTTTATCTGTTGTTATGGTAAAGCGTTGTTCTTCATTCTTTCTATCGGAGAAATCAAATTTAGATATGTGGACCTTATGGATGATTTAGGTTGCGATCAATGACAACACTAGAAGTCATATACAATATCCTCAAGCAATATTCCAACATTTTTAACATCCCACCTCCCAAGAACATTTCTCAAATATGAACTTTACAACATTGAATCCAAGCTATCCATTGTTTCGTAGCATCTTTAGTTGATCACACATTACCTTTTACACATCTTCCTAAAAAGGGTGTACCTTTTGATTGGAATGACGACTATAAACAATCTTTTGATAGTTTAAAGGAATACTGGGAAACTCCACTTGTTTTACAACTAGCTCTTCCAAACAAACCGTTTATCTTGTATATAGCTGCATCAACCCATGCTCTTGCAACATTGTTGGCTCAACAAGACAATCATGGAAAAGAGCATCCAATTTATTACATCAATCAAACCTTAGTTGATTTTAAAAATTGATACTCACCAATTGAAAAGCAATGCTTAGCTCTTGTATTCACTACTAGTAAATTGTGACATTATTTACTAAATGCTGAAATACAAGTCATAACAAAATTTGATCCTCTTAATCATCTTTTTAATAAAACTGACCTCTCTAGATGCTTAGCTATGTGGGTAATGTTGTTAATTGAGTTTGACCTTAAGTTTTTTTCACAAAATGAAATCAAAGTACAAGCCTTAACCAATCAATTAGTAAATGCTCCTTATCCTCTCACCTTACCTAATCATGATTCCTTTCCTAATGATCATGTATTATCCATTGATATTAAAACATGGGAATTATATTTTGATGGATCTAACTGTAGAATAGGTTCTGATGCTAGAGTGGTATTAATTCAACCCAACAGACAACCTCTTCCCTTGTCTTATCACTTAAAATTTCCTATGCACAAATAACATAGTTGAGTATGAGGCATCAATTATGGGTTTGCGAGCTACTTTAACAATAGATGCTAAGCATATCAAGATAATTTTTGATTTACAATTATTTATTAAACAAATTAATGGGAGATATCAAAGTAA
>VDFB02315314.1:0-20318 GCA_007258455.2 Sequoia sempervirens | reverse complement strand
CAAGGCCATCAGTCGATGTGCCCCCGAGGCCCCCTAAGTTCAGTCCCTTAGGGTTTGTCAGGTCAAGTCAAAACATGTCAATTCATCTTCAATATGTTCGTCCATCCCTGTCGAACTACGAGGTCTCTGCACATTTTCTACGTAGGAAAGGCCATCAATCGATGTGCCCCCGAGGCCACCTAGGTCAATCCTTTAGGGTTTGTCATTTTTGACAAATAAGTCAGAGATAGTCACACTTAGAACCAAGACAGTCATTTGAACGTCAACATTCAAATCGTGAACCAACAGACAACATAGCCCAGTCAGTCATCAAGCCAGACATCCGTCAAATTGCCAACACAATGTCAACCTAGTCACTTTATGGTCCCCTTCAAGATGTGTCCTTCTTGGAATTGGACCCCGTCAAAACATCATTTTCCTTTTTAGGATGTGTCTTTCCTAATGACAGGCTTCGTCACATAGTCATTGGCCTTTTCAGGATGTGTCCTTCCTAATGACAGGCTTCATCACATAGTCATTGACATTTTCAAGATGTGTCCTTCCTGATGATAGGTATCATCAAATCGTCAATACTGTTAGACTATCAAATCATCAAACTATCAAACTATCACGCAATCAACCTTCAACACACAAATCTTGGCATACATATTGAATGGCTGTTGATTTTGCTGGTCTATTTTGTTTTATCTTTTTATTGTTTTGTCTCTTGGTCATGTTACTAACTACCTCGAGGATGTCCCATGAAGGATTTAGAGGTACAATGATGTTTCATGGCCTAATTTTCCTTGATTATTGCCTTTGGTGTGTCTTGACAAAAATACTGGGGCAACTTGGCCTTTAGTATGAGTTAGGAAATTCCTTGTCTATGGTTGTCTATTTTTCGCAAGTGGACGACCTTGCACACCTTGGTCTATGTCATATCATGGTTTTTGTTGTCCATTTGTCACATTTTACCGCCTAATGATGATTATGCAATGCCTATGATGTTATTTGGAAAAATATTGATGTATTCCTTTTTCATCCTCACATCCATGATTTTCATGCTAACATTTCTTCCATTCCTTCATCCTCTAGTCCTCTCATCCATTTCGAGAGCACACTCACGTTCTTTCAACCTGCCTTTCCTCTCGAGGGGGCATGCCACTACCTCCTCGTCATCCTTCCTCTCCTCACTTTCAAACTAGGGCATATTTTTGACTTGTTCTTTGACACAATGTGATAAAGTGCATTATGTCAAACAAGGGCAAAATGTAGACACATAAAAATGGCCTCAACTTGCAAACCATATTTTTCTATGACAACCACACTTCTCCCTCACATAATTCAATTATCTAATCATGTCCATTCCTCCATGATTATTTAAATAAATAAATTATGTTTATTTATTTAAATGTGTCACTGATCAATCCTTATTTCCTCCATAACATTATCATTTATCCTTGAATCAAATAAACTTATTTATTTATCCCACATTCCATCCCACAAAATAAATAATTAAAATAATTATAAATATTGTCTCTTGTCTCATTCCCATTTATGAATCAAACCATTATTTAATTCATAAGTCAACATTCCTCCATAAATTAAATAATTTATATTATTCCAACTACCTATTTTTCTCCACCATTGATTTGATTATCTCCAATTAAATCTCAACCCTTCATTTCAAGGCTTGCCCTAACCCTAATCCTCCTTATCACATTGATTCTTGGCCTTTGATCTTAGGGCTTCACCAACTTTTAATCCTGGCCATCCATTCTCAATTTGGAATTCTTTAAAAGGCCCTCCTTCAAGTCATTTTAGACACAAGAAGTTACACACAACATACTTGAGAGATTTTGAGTACTTGAGCATACATATTACTTCAATATTTTTCTTTTCTTTGGCATAGGTTATAGTTGCACTTCAATTCTGAGGGCAATTATACAAGTTTTCAGCAAGATGGAGAAGGCCAATGGAGGTCAACCAATGGAGGCTTGAAGACTAGGTGATGTTGTTTCATCTTATTTTGCTTCTTGTTTTCATTGTGCTCTATTGTTGATTGGTATTTAGCTTTATGCTACAAGCAATCTAACTTGAAAAATTTATCCTAATACACACTGAATTCTCCCTATTCATGAAGTAGATATTGTGTTTGACCATTATAGCTACATACTTCACAACAGGATTGGTAATAGGCTTTGTAGCAAGAGCCCTTTTGTCAAACGTTGCTAAAGTGAGTTCCATCACCACTTCATTTTTCACATATTTCAACATTGGTACTAGTCCTGTATCACAGAGTCCGATAACTGCCTTAATTGCCTCTTTAGTTATAAGGTGTGGTTTTTCAATCCACAAGACCTTATCATGCATTCTACTGAGAGATGGTTTTACATATTTATCATCAACAGTGGAGCTAAAGTTAGGAAAGTAATTCCATCGATCCAACTTCTTCGCAACAATATTTGAATACTCAAGTTTTATCAAGAAACCATCCTCGGTGAGCTCATTCTACCAGATATCTAACAATTTTTTGTCATTGTCTTCCTTAGTTTTAACTTGAATGTACATCCTGGTGTCTTCAATGGGCATAACACCATGAGGAATTGATGAGAAGGCATCCAAAGGGTTGTCTTTGAAGACCTTCATAGAATACTTCTTATAGGAAGGTCTAGGTCTTTTCAACACATTTACGACTACATGGGTTTCCATTTCTCCACAAATCAATCTCAAAATATTTTAGAAAGAAGATTCACACAAACCCACAATAGCATAGAAGAGTAAAATACCTTTTTCCTTTGTGAAAACCAAAACTAGGGTTTGCACAACTCACTCTCCAAATCTCCTCAAGAATCTCTAAATCGCTCTCCACTTTCTTCAAATACACAAGTGATCAAAATTCCTTACAAATTCACTTTATAAACCAACAATCTTCCCTAATTCACATTAAATGTGGCATATTTCAAAAATTTGATAAAAACCCTCTTTACTGCACTAAAAAACCCTAATTTTCTTTGTAAATGATCATTGCCTGCAACTTTTCTTCTAGTTCCTTTTGCATAACCTCTGTCTATCCATTCTTTCCAACATATCCTCATGCCAAAGACTAAAACACCAAATATCTAGGGGGTTCGAACAATTTTTTGTTAATGCTCCCCCTAAGACCATGCTAGGTCTAATTGTCAGAGGAATTGTCTACACTAGATGGGGGCATAGACACATTTGATGTTTTTGGCTCTTCTTTCTTTTTCCATATCTTGTTCATTTCTTGCTTGACCTCATTCTTTTCAATTGTCTTCACTGGTTCATTCTTCTTTACTGGATCATATTGTTTTCCCTTTTTACTTTTGCATACTCTTGAAATATGTCTGAGTTTTTTGTAGTTGTAGCAAACAACATTTTTCTAATTTGTTTGACCTCCATTAACCCTTGATCTACACTGATTAGCTTTGTGCCCAAACTTATTACATGTATAGCAGTAGCCAACAAAAGATTGATTCATTCTTCTTCCATTAAACCAAGTCATCATCTAAGTTTTGCATTCACTAGCTCTATGTCCAACTTTCTTGCATGCAAAGCATTGTTTGGAGAAGGATCCAACAAACTGATTTATTCTACTTCTACACTCTATTTCCTTGTGACCAAATTTATGGCATGAAAAGAAAACTCCATTGAAAGATGGGTACCTTTGAGCATTTGGTTGTCTAATAGGAGGTCTTCTAGAAAAGTTTCTTGGATTTCTTGTTTGTTTCCTTTTATTTTGATTCTTTTGATTATCCACTGTGTTTGAGGTCTGCATAGCCTTATTACTTTCACCAACTTCTATTCCTAAACCACCTTTGTCTTTAGTTGGTTTATGTCCTACAATCAACTCATCAAGCTTGGTGGAGCTTGTCTTGAACTTATCTTCACATAGTTTTGCTTTCTCTAGATCTTCTTTCAATTTCACCACTTCTTATTCAAGCCTTGTGCATACATCAGACTTGCTTTGCACTACTGCATTCAGGCAATCTTCAATTCTCTTCTTTTCCTCCACTTTCACTTTCAATTTGGTGATCTCTTCATTTTCTTATTTTAATTGCTCACTTACTTATTTGTGTCTTTCTTTTAATTTCTTCAATTGCTCTTTCAATTTCCATATGCATTCATTTGTCTCATCAATATTTTCTTTCAAATCTCTATTTTCATTTTTAGCCTTGTCAAGATCTTCAAGAGCAGCCCAAAGTTCTTCTTTATCATCCATTTGTTCAATCTTCAAGATCTTCCTCAAGTTTTTAGGATTCTTCGGAGGAACCAAGCTCTGATACCAATTGTTGAATACCCAAGATATTGAGAGGGGGGTTGAACCAATATTTTCTTAAACTTATTAAAAAAAGACCATCCAATTAGTCCAATACATATAACAGTAAAAATGAGCAAAAGCATTAACAGAGCATAAAAGCACACAACACATGAACACCAATATTTTTACGTGGAAAACCCAAAATGGGAAAAACCACGATGAGGATTAGCTCACAATATAGTATAACCGGTTATAAGATATTACAAAGGGTGGCTCACTGTCCAAAATGGGAGGCTCACTGCCTACAAAAGTTACAATAACAAATGGCTTATAACTAGAAAATGAACTGATAAAGTTACACCTAACAAGTGTTGATTCAGTTCCTTTGATGCTCAGTAAACTAAATTAACACACTTCATCATTTTCTCATGATTTTCTTCTTCTCTGTCTCAACTTCGCATTCACTATCTCAAAACTAACCAATATATATAGTTGATTCATCCGCAAGCATCAATTAGGTCAGCCTAATTAGATGCAACCCTTATGCAAAAAGATCAATTCTCAGCTTCAAGCATGTACAAAAACTTTCCAAAAATAGTTCAAGCGTGTAGCACCTACAAGATGTTGATATGGACCTAAGATAGGTCACAGATACATCCGCACAACAAAATCAATTCATTACAACATCAACAATAAATTAGATCGACTAGAGATAGACCCAATAACAAAATGCAATCAATAGAATAATGCCAACTCGCCATACGAGCATTGAAGCACACAAGATTTTGAACTTACAAGTTTCCAACATCCAAAAACCATTTCCCAAAACCGCAAGCAATGATAATCATCAGTAGAGGATTATAGACTAAAACACTAGAGGATAATAACTGCAGATTGGTTCAAATACCAGATCAAGCCTGAACTTAAACTTGCAGTTGCAACTCATATAACATAGTGACATCAATGACAACACAAAATCTGCAAAATGATATGTTCTTCTTCTTTCTTCCAGCACCAACTTCATAGATATAATCTCTAAATTGAACTCTTGCAAGATTGTAACCCATTTAGCTCTTTTTTCTTCGAGCTCACTCTACGTCAATAGAATTTTTATTGTGGCATCAGGGACAATAGACTTGAATATTGGAATATGGATTTGGGAGATTGTTTATGGCTTCTAGTGTTGTCATTGATGGCAATTGAAGTCATTATCTTAGTCAGCAAATCAGGATCTACTTACATCGACATAAATTGTAGTAGGTAGTCTTACCGACAGAAAGCATGAAGAATAGGGTATCTGGTTGATAAGTTAGTCGGTATGCTTCACTAGATCATTATTTTGTGTTGTGGATGTATGTTACCTTATTGGTAAGTTTTGTGGTGTTACAACAATCAGTGTACGAGTTAAGAAATTGGGTAGAATGATTTATTGTTTATTTTCTCATTATGGCCGACTTGGTGTATATAGTGTGTCGCGGATGTATAAGGAGTAGTTGTTTTAATATTTATTGTGTTGGGAATTTTGGTTTGGGTCCCATCTATAGTCTAGCCAACTTGTGTGGGTGTGCATTAATTTTAATTGGTGATTTGAGCTTACTATTGGAGAATATTTCATGTTTTGTTGAAGCCGACTTAAGTGATTAAAATATTTTCTAGTGGATATATATATGAGATTGATAATTCATTTTTGTAAGTGTGTGTGATGTTGTAAGAAGTTGTGTGTGTGAAAATTTTTAGAGCAATTATATAAGCATACATCAGAAGATCTATTGAGTGAATTTTTTCTTGAGAAGCATAAGGATTGTTGTAGCAAAGCAAAGCAAAAGTGTGAATTGGACAGAAGGTCCAGAATCTATTTTATGTGCTTCACCAAAACTAAATTTAGGCATTTGTAGATGTTTTCATCTCAGTTCATTTTTTTTGTAATTACAAACATTGTGTAAGGCAGTGAGCCTTTCTTATTTTGAGCAGTGAGCTCTAGGCAGTGCACCTGAACACAAGTGCATTCCCTTTTGTTCATACTTTTAACAAAGTATAAATTGTGGATTAATCTCCACCGTGGTTTTTTCCCTAACAGGGTTTCCACGTAAAAATATTGGTGTTATGGTGTCTTGATCATCTTGTTTATGTGTTTGCATCTTTATTTTTTTCATGTGTTGAAAATGATTTAAGATCTAAATTGAAAGTTAAACTTGTTGAACACTGATTCACTCCCCCTCTCAATGTTCCCTAAGTCCAACAATTGGTATCAGAGCAAGTTCCTCTTTAGAAGTTTAATAGCTTGAGGTGGATCTTGGATTACAATGGACTCTAGTGGTCTTCAACAACAACTTATGGAGGCACTTGATGATCTTGATTAGTATAAAGAAAAAGTCATGGAATTAAGAGAAAATCTTGTGGATGCTAAGAAATTCATTCAATCACTGAAGGATAAAATAAATGAGTCAATAGAAAATAGGAAGGAACTTTATGATCAGTTGAAGCAGAAAGAAAATAAAAACTTAGAAGATGTTCACCTGAATCAAACTCTAAAAGAGATAACTGAAGAATGTGAAAAACTTGCTAGAAATAATGCTCCTCTGAAGCTTGAGATGGAATCTGTGGCAATGAAATAATGCTACTGTGAAGCTTGAGATGGAATTTGTGGCAATGAATTTAACTAAAGAGATTGAAGAAAGAAAGAAGAATGAGGAGAATTTGGGTTAGTCCTTGAAAGAAAAATCTGAAGAATGCAACAGAGTTAATAGTGGATTCATTCAGCTGGAGATTGAACTGGAATAATCCAGAAACAATGAACAAGAGCTTGAGAGATAGATAGTTATTCTCAGAGATGAGCTTGCTACTAAAAATGAGTTTAAGGAGAAGTTCAGGATCAGTTCTGCTAAGCTTGATGAGATGACTAAAGGACAAAAGGATGCAAATGATAAATGAGGTCTTGGCTATGTGAAAGATGAGAGCTCTAGATTTGAACAAAAGGACTCTGAAAAGAAAACTCAAAAGAACAAAGGAAGAAGATATCTAGTAAGGAAACCCAATGCTCAAAATTTTAATGGTTACCTCTTTGTTTGTAATAAATTTGGACATATGGCTTCTCAATGTAGAAGTAAGATAAATTCAAGTAGTCAATCATTTCCCGATTAGTGCTATAGTTGTAATAGGTTTGGTCACAAGTCAACTGAATGCAAAAGTATGTTTGTCAGTGCAAGGAAGGTTAAATGCTACACCTGTGGAAGATTTGGGCATGTTGCTAATCAATGTAGATCAGGAGGAAATCAATGGAATGAATGGTCTAGACAAAGAAATCTGATATGTTATAACTGTAACAAATTTCATCACATTGCAAGATTCTGCATGAATAGAAACATGGATAGAAGAGGTCTGGTATATCAAGGAATAAATTTACAAAAAGATGAAAAAGGAAAAGGAAAAGGAAAAGTGTATGTGGAAGAGATAAGAGATCAGATGAAGAAAACGTGGATAAAGAAGAGTGAATCTGATGAAGGAAATAAGACTGTACCAGAAGCTCCCTCTGGTAATCCCTTTGACAATTGATCATAGGACTTTGGCCTAGGGGGAGTTTTTCAAGAAAAATCATTTGATCCCCTATCGGTAGCTGGCACCAGAATGCAGGAAATTGTTAGTATCTATGGTAGAAGTTTTCAAATGCATCAGTGATCGCTTTTGCAGAAATATGAAATGTAGAAGATCCGTAGATGAATTTTTCTCTTGTTGTCTAAGAAAATAGAGTTACCAGAACTCCTAGGGAAAATTATTTAATTAGGCTAAAATGTTAGGTGTGCAAAGTTATAAAAGGGTATTTGGAACCCTCATTTATCACCTTGCATTGAAGAAGAAGAAAAGGAGAGCCTCTGCAGTGAAATTTCAAAGGATTCAAGAAAATTTGGCAGCGAATTCACCAGGTATTTTTGATCACTTGTTGAATTCCTAATTTTTTGCTCGAAAGAAAACCCTGCTTGGTACAAAAAATGAAGCAAATCAAAGGAACAATAACTTTGGATGAATATAGTAGTCAGAAGGTCAAGGATGTAATAAATTTTTTGCCAGCTGATGAATTGAAGTGGCTTGAAGGTGTGAAACATAAGAGTTTGGACATATGGAATGAGTTTCCTTATTTTGTCAATGCGGAAGTGGTTTGATTTATCTTGAACAGATTGGATGATGATATCCTTACTCTGGATAAACCCTATCAAATTTCAAAGGATATAATTAGAAATCTGATAGGATTATGCAATATTGGAGATGTCCCGAAAAAGAAGTCAATTCAAAATGTTGAAGTTGAAGCCCTAATTGGTGTAAAAGGAGATCAGAGGGCTCTAGTAATTACAATGATCAAAGATCCATTGACAAGGTATATTGCATATGGAATTTTGTACAAAATTTTCTTCAGAAATAGGGAAGGAGCAACCTATGTAGGTGCAGTCTACATTGCGCACAAAATGATAATGGAAGAAAAATACTTTGATCTGTGTGGATTACTGAAGGATCAATTGATGGAAAATGTGCAATTGACGAAGGATATAGATTACTCTTTCAGGTTTGGTACCATAGGTATATGAATTATGATGTATTTTCTGAATTGCTTGCCTCAAAATGATAATGTGGTATGGAAGGAAAATATACCAGTTTGTAAGAAAATATTTGGGCATTTCAACACTCTTGAAAATGGTGAACAAGTTTATGAAAACTTCTTTAGGAAGTTGTTAGGAAAGTTTGAAGTAGGTGGTGTTCCAATCCTAGTAAAAGCAATTGAAGTTGGATCTTCCTCTGGTAAGGTAGAGAAAAAGCAGAAAAGAGCAAGAGAGTTAGTTGATGACACTCCTCCAATACATAAGTCAACAAAATTTGAGGGAAAAGGTAAAGATAAGATGGTTGTGGATATAATCGATGAAGATTCCGATGAATACACACCAAGATATAAACTGAAACCAGTTGAACCGAATGTGATAATAGCAGAAGAAAGTGATGAAGAAGGTGCTTTATTCAAAGAAAAAATACTACAGATTGTTCAGGAAGAAGATGGAATGTAAAAGATAAGTGACATATGGTTAAATGTACCATCATGTGAATAGGACTTCATTGAGGACACTCTAGGTAGATACTTTGTGGATAATAACATTGAATTGGAGAGTTTGCAAAATGTACTTCCAGAAGAATTAATTGAATGTATCAAGGATGTTATGGTCTCTGTGCCTTAGGATAGGAAAGAAGAAGAAATAATCTTACATCTGAAGGAGCATTTTAGGCTATCTCTCACCAAAATGAAAAATAAAATGAATGTGTTAAGGCAACACAATGACTCAACAAATAAGATCTACAATTATTGTCTCGGGTGGCCTCATGTGGTTGGTAAATACAAGGACAAGTTGGAGCAAATTGAGAATGAGTTGATCAGAATTGGTCAGGATTACAGTATGGTTCAAGACCAGGATGGAGCAGTTAAGAAGAAAATTCATGAATTACAGGTTAAGCATGCAAAGGTTCACTCTGCCAGAAACACTCTTATGGATACTTTCTGGAAAGTGAAGGATCAAACCGAATGCAAACTAGAGCAAATGATTGAAGTTCTGAAGAAAGGAGAAAAGCTAGAAGAAGCCATTACCATTCTTGAATCCCTTGTCCAGGTTATCAATAGGACATCACAAAATAACAGCTTGATAACAATTATTGAGATTGCAGTAGATGCTTGGAAGTAATTTCTTCCAGAGATGAAAGATAAGTATAAAATAATTTTGTGATTTGAGAGGCAGTTGCTATTCTTCAAAATTTTGATCAATTTTTGCATCAATAAAGGGGGAGAGAGTGCAATAAGGAGAGAAGCAAAATTTTTGTCATTGATGTCAAAGGGGGAGAGAATGTAGTGAAAAATGCCTTGACATCCAAAGGGGGAGCAATGTTTTATGAGTTTTGAAGTTTTGACTTTTGGTTCTAACACTTAGTCATTTTTCACTAAGTGTTGCCATCAATGCCAAAAGAGGAGATTGTTGGCATATGGCTTTGGGAGATTGTTTATGGCTTCTAGTTTTGTCATTGATGGCAACTGAATTCATTATCTTGATCCGTAGATCAGGATCTACTTACACCGACAAAAATTGTAGTAGGCAATGTGTTACCGACAGAAAGCATGAAGAATAGGGTATCCGGTTGATAAGTTAGTCTATATGCTTCACCGGATCATTATTTTGTGTTGTGGATCCCCAGGAAAGCTTTCTAAGCATGTATGTTACCTTATTGGTAAGTTTTGTGGTGTTATAGCAATCAGTGTACGAGTTAAGAAATTTGGTAGAATGATTTATTGTTTATTTTCTCATTATGGCCGACCTGGTGTATATAGCATGTCGCGGATGTATAAGGAGTAGTTGTTTTAATATTTATTTTGTTGGGAATTTTGATTTGGGTCCCAGATATAGTCTATTTGACTTGTGTGGGTGTGCATTAATTTTAATTGGTGATTTGAGCCGACTATTGGAGAATATTTCATGTTTTGTTGAACCCGACTTAAGTGATTAAAATCTTCGCTAGCGGATATATATATGAGATCCATAATTCATTTTTGTAAGTGTGCATGATGTTGTAAGAAGGTGTGTGTGCAAAAAAATTTAGAGAAATTATATGGGCATACATCAGAAGATATGTTGAGTTAATTTTTGCTTGAGAAGCATAAGGGTTGTTGTAGCAGAGTAGAGCAAAAGTGTGAATTGGACAGAAGGTCCATAATTTGTTTTATGTGCTTCACTGGAATTGAATTCAGGCATTTGTAGATGCTATCTTCCTAGTTAATTTTTATTGTAATTACAAACATTTTGTAAGGCAATGATCCTTTCTTGTTTTGAGCAGTGAGCTCTAGGCAGTGCGCCTAAATGCAAGTGCATTCCCTTTTGTTCATACTTTTAACAGAGTATAAATTGTGGATTAATCTCCGCCGTGTTTTTTCCCCTAACAGGATTTCCACGTAAAAATATTGGTGTTATGGTGTCTTGATCATCTCGTTTATGTGTTAGCATCTTTATTTTTGTTCATGTGCCAAAAATGATTTAAGATCTGAATTGAAAGTTAAACTTGTTGAACACTGATTCACCCCCCCCCTCTCAGTGTTCCTTGAGTCCAACATTGACTATATTTCTGAGAATATAATGTTGAACTTTTCATACTAGCTTAACCAAAGTAAAGGCTTGTTTCTCAATATCCATGTATCTTATATCCGCCTATTTAAAGGGAGAACTCATGAAAGAAATTGGCTTTTCTTCTTTTTTCTCACCCCTTTGTGTCAACATTGTTGCACATGTATGACTAGAAGCAAAAGAGTAAATATAAAAAGGTTTAATATAATCTGAACCTACTAGCATTGATGCTTCCACAATTACAACTTTCATATTTTCAAAGGTGAGCTTAGATTCACTTTTCCACTCGATCTTTTCATCTTTCTTCAATATATCATTAAGTGATTTCCCTATCTCAGCAAATCTGATAATAAACTTATGGACAAAATTGATCTTGCCGAAGTATGACTTTAATTCTTTCTTACTTCCTAGGGGCTGTAACTTGAGTAATGCACTCACTCCATATAGGTCTATTGAAATACCTCTTTCAGAAATAATGTGTCCCAGTAACTTTCCTTCAGTCACCTCAAAAATACATTTCTTAGGATTCAATGAAACTCCTAAGTTTCACATTTTTGTAATATTGCTCTAAGATCACAAACATGATCTCCTCTATTCTTGGAAGATGTTGTAAGATCATCCATGTATATAATAATGCATTTTCCTACCAAATCTTGAAAGACAGAATCCATATCTTGTTGGAATGTGGCTCTAGCATTTATTAATCCAAACAACATCCTACTGTAAATGAAAGTTCCCCACTTTGTAGTGAAAGAAGTCTTCATCTGATCTTCCTTCACAACCATTACCTGGTTATACCCAAAGAATCTGTCCAAAAAGGAAATCATCTACAAACCATCAACAATTTGTAGCACTTCATCCAACGAAGGAAAGATATAATTATCTTTTTTTGTTGCCTTGTTTAGATTTTGGAAATCCACACACAACTGCATATATTCATTCTTCTTTCCAACATGCACTACATTTACCACCCAAGTAGAATGTTTGATGGGAAAAAATATCTAGGCTAAGAGGAGATTTTGTACTTCCTTTTCAATCAAAGGTTCTAAAAGTGTATTGATAGGTCGTTGTTTCTGTTAGAAAGGCTTCACATCATGCTTCAATGGAATTGTATGAGTAATGATGGAAGTTTCATAGGTTTTCAAATCTTTGTATGTCCATGCTATAACTTTCCAATAATATTTGAGTTCCTGAGCAATATTTCTTTGTTCTTCCTTATAAAAACATTCTTTGAATCTTCTTCAATATTCAAATTATATAATTCAGACTATCCTCCATTAGTTTTTGGCAGGTCTTTCTACTGGACTATCTGATCCACATCGAATAGTCTTTCTAGCTCAATTATCCCTTTCAGAATATTATTATCTTTCACTTGAGATAATTCTTCATCTTGAATTTCATCATCTAGGAAATCCATTTCTTCAATTCTCTGTGCTTCGAAGATACCAGTATTAGTGATGAATTCCAATATATGATGGTCATTTTCGAACACCTACAAATTAGTAATATTACTAGGAACCGAGGGCAACTAGACTAGGTCAATAGTAAATTTTTTCAAATCAGAAGCATCTAAAGGTTCTAGAGCACTAGCAGTAGTAGCTAGAGCATCTTCTCTCTAATTAAATCTTCATGGGATGTGAGTGATGTTAAAGGCATCCAAATATTCCATTAGATCCCACACTCAGTGTTGGTAGCTGGACAGGTACTTACGATGAAAAATATACTATTTTTAGACTTGCTTGATGATGAGCTCCAAGTCACCAAAAAGCTTAAGAATATTAACTTTCTTCTTGATCATGAGCATCAAATTGTGGTTAAGAGCTTCATATTCCACCACATTGTTAGTACAATGAAATTGTAACTGATAGGCAACAAGAAAAGACTTACCTTGGGGATTGATAAGCTCAACCCCAACTCCAATTCCTTGTTTCGATTTCGACCTGTCAAACCTAAGGGTCCAAGTTTGATCCTTAGCGGCTTTGAGCTTAGCATTCTTAAGAGTTGGCCGATTGATATTTTTAGTTTTCCTTGCCTATATTTTATCTTCAAGTGTTTCAAGCCTAGACCTATCAAGAGTAGTATTTTCTAGACAGTGTTGACTTTCAATTATGTGAATGATTTCTAAGCACATCACGCAATTGTCTTCTAAATGTGCAGAATTTTGTAACCTGCACCAACCCTGCAACAACAAAAAATTTAGTGACTCTTTAGTTTTCCTACTCTTTTGAGCTTCTTTAGCAATTTTCTTCCAAAAAATTTCTAAGCAACTATCTTCTCCTTTGGAAGAATCAAAATCTGATTCGACTAACATATCCATTTTGGGAGTTATTTGGTTATGCTTTTCAGCATTACACATGAAAAATTCTTTTGTTTTAACTCTGGAACTTTGAATTCCATAAACTCTTGGTTCTACATCTATGTATAGAACTTCATTTTTTATTATAATTGGTGATCATGTGTTTCATGAGTAGCTCTCTCTCTATCCTAATCTGATTTGGGACTCCTTTCCAAGGAAATCACATATGTGAGAAGTTTGTGGCCATATATTCATTCAAAGTCTTTGACTAGTCCCTACTCAATAGCATCACGTAAGTATCAGGTATCTCAACAACCTAAATATCAATATAATACTAAATCTGGGGATCTGACGCTAATTGCATATGAATGTTGGTTAATTCCCCGACTACATTTACCTCAATTTTGTTGAGTTGAGTAACTTTATTTGGGGAATTCTCTGAGGTTAAACTTAGAGTCTGACATATGGACCCAGGAATCATGTTGGTAGATGCTCCAGAATCTACCAAACAATTATGGAGATTTTTACCAAATATTCTGAGTGTGAGCAAAAACGGCAGGGATTCTATCTTTCTTTTGTAAAAGGCTACTTGCGCATCCACCATAGGAACTATGTTTTTGTATTTTTCCTTAATGGAGTTATCCTTCGTTTGTGCTTCTTTACTAAGCATTTTTTCTTTGGGAAAATCTTCTAAGGTATTCAAGAAAGCTTTCCTAATCATAGGCATTTTGGGCAATTCTGATAAAGATGGGCAATTCTGATAAAGAGAGACTAATTTTTACCTTTTTAATTTCTTTCGCAAAATAATTAGTCAAGTTATTTTGATCGGTGGGTTCTACTTTTCCACTTTGTGAAACATTCGATGAGTCATATTGAGAGGTTACCTTAGGTAACCATAGAGTGTTACTTGATATATCATCTGGTGGAGTTTTCAAGTTATTAGGTGGGATTGGCATGGTCAAAGTCCCTTTGAATCTACTTCCACGGTTGGCATTACTTCTGAGGTTGTAGCTATGTCCTTTCAGATATTGTTGGAAAGGATGAATTTCATCAGCTTCATCCTAAGGTCCATTTTCATATTAATAAGGAAACATGTAGGTTTCTAAAGTCATGGTTGAACTGTCTCCTTCTTGTTCATAAGTATGACTCCTAACAACAGCTCAAGTGACTCAAAAAAATCATAACTTTTGAGAACTAAAGTGGAGTCATATCCCACCGGAACTAACTCATTCCCCTAGGATAGGTGAGAGTCACACTAATCATTGTAATGTGTAGCAGCCAAAAATATATCTAATGCAATTTTAAACTACAGAAAATCCTCTTCTGAATGAGCATTTGTAATATGGATTTGACACCAATTGTTCATCACAAGGCCAACTAAATTTATTTTTGACATAGACCTATCATTAGAGGGATTAGCATTATCTAAAGGTGTAGATACTCCTCTATTATTAGGTCGGGTGTTCCAAGGTCTAGGTGGTCTAAGAGCATTGTATGCTCGACTTTGTGAATTTTGATTATTAATCTAAGAGTAAAAATTATGATTTCTTAATTGTGTAACCTTTGTGGTTAATCTTTTAAGTTGATATATGATTTCCTTGATCTCTTCTTTGTCTTATGAGGTTTTTACTCTTTGAATTTCTTGAGTCTGTGAGAAGAAATAATTTCTATTAAGATGCAACTCTGTGATAGTTAGACCAAGGTGTGGGACTAGAGCTTGACTATTTCCTAGTTGAAAGATTTTTTTTTGAGGAAATGTCCCATTCTGGACCACTGAAGGAAAATAATTAGGATCCATTGGATGATTTAACAAAACTCCATTCACACTCGGCATAGGATAGTATTCAATCCATTTCCACCATTTACCGATGATCCACTTTCAAGGTGATTCATTTCTAAATTTACACTTACGGCTTCAACATAGGATTCGGTAAGGGTAGTAGGAGGATTTGTCTTTTGTTTCATGAACATAGCAGTTAAAGGATCTACTACTGTATAATAAACAACGACGGACAAATTATCCACTACATAAGGTGCTTACAACCTAGAATAAGCCTTTTGACACCTTTCATTAAAAGAAGTTATAGGTTCACCATCAAACCTTTTGATTTGAGCAAACTAATGATACAATAAGGCAGGATCAACCGAGGTTCTAAACTTGGCTAAAAATTAACTTTCCATATCTTTCCATGTTCTAACAGAATTACGGGGTAGGTTGATATACCACTAGTAAACTTCATCACTCAAGGTTTAAGGGAACAACCTCCATACAACATCCTCACGTTGTATCCTTGCTCTGAAACATATATCCTTAAAGATACTGATATGCTCTTCTAAATCTTTATGAAGATAATACTTAAGACACAATTTTTCCAAATTCTTTGGAAGATCATTATACACAATGAATTGAATCGGTGACTCTACATTAAAGAAAGTCATTGCTGCAGGTGGGGATGGTATAACAATAGTCAGATTTGGTAGCACTATGCTTGCACTTCCTGACCTTTGAAGTCTAGATGATGTACAACCACTAAGTTCAACTAATATCACATGGGGATTGCTAGACCGAGGCCTAGTGACTCTACCAGACTCCAGATTCCTTCCTAACGAAACTAAAAGGACTGTAGGCCCTCTTTTTCACACCACTTCCTATTGATGATGATGTTAGTTGTACACCAATAGGGTAGATAAATCCTCATAGACACACTGCGAGAACCTATCTTTCTTGAAAGATTGCACCAGGACAACCTAAATCTTAGGCTAGCTCAGCTTGATACCAAGGGTCGTTTATGTTAGGTCTTGACTACAATAGGTTTTCTTCAGGGTTCATTGTGATAATGTTGTTACATATGAGGAGTAAATGGTTCTTCCAGTTTTGAAAGGCAGCATAGAGATAGGAAATAATCTTAGTTCGGTCATTCAACAACTTCATGAAATCAAGAAATTTGTAATAATATTTCATGAATTAAAATAACTTGCATTTATCTAAGTAGATTTAGCTTTAAGCATTCAACAATATCATGGAATCAAAATATTTGCAATAAAACTCCATGCATTCATCACTTTTTTTGGAACATTTTCTGAAATTTAAACATCTATTCTAAAATAAAGCATAAAAAATTACTAAAAAGTAAAATTTCTCCTAGGTATTATCTATGCATGCCTCAAGAAATAACCAAACCAGAGCAAACCATTTCATACATCACTAGATTGCTTCACAGCTAAGCATAGAATGATGCAAGATTTTTTAAAGAAAACAGGGATTATTTACCACTAGATAGTGTTAGTATGCACCCTTAAATGGCGCAACACATAGTCTTGTATGATAGGAACAAACAATAAACTATGTAAGATTTCATATCATTAAATAGCTTTCAAATTGGTTCTAATATTGATTAGACAAGTTTTTAATCCAAAATGGAACAGAAAGCAGGAAAAAGAATAAAACTTGAAAAAGTTTTGGTTTTTATTGGAATTTAGGTGTCTCAACCTTAGAGTCCTAACATTGATTAAATTGATTTAATTAATGTATTTATTTGTATTATTTAAATGCCTATGGTTTCATGTCACAAATTGGGACCCATGTTGGGTGGCATCCCTGTTGGAGGTGACTGGATGACACATCATCATCCCAAGTGGACATAGGTGTCCCACTTTGGAATCTATAACATAGAACAGATTCTATGACGCGTCATAAGGCTTCTTTGAATGCATGGGTGAAAGTTGGCACCCAATTTGGGTTATGACAGGATGTAAGAGAATCAACTATTTTTAGTCAGTTATGTTTTCAGCTATGACAGATTCTATGATAGCTTTAAGATGTGTAAGGCATCTTTCATAGCCTATTTTTAGCATATTCTAGGTGTCCAAGCTTGGAAGAAGATTGTATGCATGTTTGACAAGTGTAAGGGGTGTAAGGGAATATTGAACATGTATCAAAATGCATGTCTAAGGCGTTGAAAGTTGTGCCATGTGGATTTGGATGCCCCTCACCTTCTAGCAACTTCTTGAAGCTTGTATCACTTTATTTATTAAGTGCCTTGTGTTGTAGAATGCATAGTTTGTTTGCAAGTAACAAAGCGTTTCCAGTATCACTCCAGAAATATTTTCATGTTGAATCACTTGTTGTAGAAAGCTATGTATTTGGTGATGTATTGTAACTCCTATTTGAAGTAATACAATAGTATTGTGCTTTTGGAGGGTGGGTGGTGTTTTCTACTCCAAAGGTTTTTCCTCACGTATATCTATTGTTATTGCATTTGTGTACTTGTTGTTCTATTTCCATTATTCTCTATGTGCTTCTCTTATTGTAATAGCATAAGGTGTTAAAAAAAATTGTAACTCTCCCCTGCTTAGATTAGTGTAGGAAGTTGTTTCCACTCACCTAGCTTCCTTTCAGTTGGTATCAGAGCCTAGCCAGCCTTGGTTCCTTTGTTGGGTAGAAGGGTTTTTTAAGATAATCTTTGTTTCAGTGGGATTTTTGCATAATTGTGTGTTTCATTACCTTGTTGCAGGAAAGAGATGGAAGGAGCATCTGGGAGGATTGAGATGGAAAAATTTAACAGTGGTAATTTTGAGTGGTGGAAGCTCAAAATGGAAGACATGTTAGTAGACCGAGACTTATGTCTTGCAATTTCTGAAACAAAACCTATAGGAATGAAACGAGAGGATTGGGATCTCATGGATAGGAAAGCCAAGGGTCATATTAGACTTTTTTTGGCTTATTTTGTCCTCCTAAATGTCCATTAAGAGAAAACTTATGCTTCTCTATGGAAGAATCTTGGTGATGTCTACTAGGCTAAATCCCTGGTAAACAAGCTTTTCCTGAGAAAGATGATGTATTCTCTAAAAATGGAAGATGGGGGATCCTTTACAAATCACCTAAACTCTTTTAACATGTTGGTTGCACAACTGGATTCCAGTGGAGACAAAATAGATGAACATCATTGCATGCTTCTTTTTTGTTCATTTCTAGACTCTTGGGATCACCTGGTAATGGCTATTGGAAGCACTACTTCCACCTTTAAGATGAATGAGGTTGTTGCCTCATTATTATCTGAGGAGATGTGAAGGAAGTCTTCTAAGATTTCCAAGGAGTCCCATTCACTCTGTGGTAGACCATAAGATAGAAGCAAAAAGAAAGACAAGAAATATAAGTCAAAGTCTCTATGGAGATCAAAGTATCCTAGTAAGAAGTCCAAGGAAAAATGGTGGAATTGTGGTGAAACTAGTCACATTTGGAAAGATTGCAAGAAGGAGAAGAAGAAGAAAAACAAATATTTCTCTGATTTTGAATCTGAGAAATCATCTGAAGATAATGGGGAATAATTTATTGCAACCTTGGCAGCCCATGCATCAAATGATGTGTGGTTGATTGATTCAGATGCATCCTTTCACATGAATTCTCATAGAGATTGGTTCTCGAAGTATGAGGAGTTTGATGGTGGAGTGATGTACCTAGGTGATGACTCTCACTTGAAGATTTTTGGTTGTGGAAGAGTCAAAATCAAACTTCCTGATGAAAGAGTGAAAGGGATTGATGGTGTCTTGTATATCTCAGGTTTGGCATGAAACTTTCTTTCTGTAAGTAAACTGAATGATTTAGGAGTGCAAGTTGTTTTCTCTAGTGGAGGATCCAAGATGACAAGAGGAGTTATGGTGTTGGCTAAGTGGTGCAGGAGCACCTAGGCTAACCTCCATTTTGTTATTTGTCAATTTTGGCTTGTACCTGACCTTAGCCAAGTCAGGGTAATAGTGTGTTTATTTTGGACCTTAGAAGGTCTTGCTTGTGTGTGGAATAGGTGAATTAGTCATTAGGACTAAGGTCACCATAGCTTAGTTTTGTTAATTATCTTTTGCTTTAATTAGCTTAGTAGTTTGGATTGAAAGTTGAGCCTTAAATGTGTTCTAAACACATCTATGTTGTTAGAAGATGCCAAGAGGCAGTTAAGGGAGTTGGATGCTCAAAATCAAGGAGGTAGAGGTCCTAAGATTTAGGATGGTGGCATACAGAAAAGTTGCAAAAATTTGTTGCAAAGTTGCATGACAACATTTGTCAAGTTGCATGCAACTTAGTTATCTCGGATCCCCTAAAAGGTAGGAGTGTGGGATCGACCAACATCCCTAAAAACTTGGAAAATGGCATCTATGAAAGGTGTGGCTCGAATGCAAGATGTGAGGGTGATTGTTATC
The DNA here is from genome assembly GCA_007258455.2 of Sequoia sempervirens. Taxonomy (NCBI): domain Eukaryota; kingdom Viridiplantae; phylum Streptophyta; class Pinopsida; order Cupressales; family Cupressaceae; genus Sequoia; species Sequoia sempervirens. The sequence goes on along the minus strand of VDFB02315314.1, from coordinate 430 downwards.
AAGTTTTTGGGTTTTTGGAATAGAAGACAAGTCTGCAATTTCTGTGTTGCCCCGAATATCTTGAGTGACAGTGATATCAAATGCATTGTATATACTGATTTGGCATTGCATTCATGTTCATAGTGTAGTTTTAAGTCTTTTTCCTTCTATAAGCAAGTTAATCTAAGTTAAATTAGTGTTGTGAATTCATAGATTAGGGTCTAGAGGGTTTGTTGGATCTGTTTTGAATAGTCAGTCCTGTAATGGCTCCCCCATGAAATCTAGCCACGGGATTTTCCTGAGAGTAGATGGATTTTTTAGGGGAGCCATGTGTCTATATATATCTAGTAGTAGGAGTCATGTGGAGTCAAGTAAGTATTTTTAAAATCAAACCCTAGGCGAGCTTGGGAAGTCTGATTAGAGGTTTGAAAGTGGAAAATTGAAGAACATA